>PTXO01000116.1:0-25054 GCA_003020785.1 Hanseniaspora gamundiae
TACTATACCTTTATAAAATTATTATAATTGTTCTTATCGAATCGTATAAGAGTGGCATGGTAATAACATTTTTCTTCTTCTTCTTCTTCTTCTTCTTCTTCTTCTTCTTCCTCCTCTTTTTTTTTTTTATGGCCTCTATTTCTTCCATATCACAAGACTCTTTTTTTTTGTATGATAGTCGTAGTAGTAAAAAGCAACACATGCACGTTTTTCTCTTTCTCTCTCTCTCTCTCTCTTTTATCCCCCACAAGTTCCCATTTCTATGGTTCTTTTAAAAATACCCATTTTTTGAAATCCCTCTTTGGTGGTCTTCGTTGTTTACTGAGTGGAAATGAACCAGGATTTGTCAAACAATAATAGTCATTGTATGTTTTTGTTTTTTGTTAGTTGTGTTTCATTTCCCGGGTAACAGCAGGGAGTAAGGAGATAGAGAGAGACTAACAAACACAATAGTATGGTGACTGACCCAATTACTATATCACAGATATGATAATGTCACAAGGTATGGCTTCGCATATATCTATATATAGATATATATATATAATAGGGGGAAAGAGAGAAGAAGGGATTAGACAAATGTAGGAATTCCTTGATCTAGCCATTCCCAAGGATCGTTAAATCTTAAATTTTCATTTAATTTAGAAATTTCTAATATTTCCATATTGGAAAGAGTTAATTTTTTATCAAATGTTAAATTTTGTAGTAATCTTTTAGGTTTAGATGATTTTGGAATAACTGCAATATTTCTCTGAGTAGCCCATTTTAATAAAACATCGCTTGGTGAAACATTATGAGTTTTGGAAATTTCAACAATTTTTGGATGTTCCATCAAGGGAACTGCATTTAAGGCACATTGAGAATTCAATTCAATAAAAGACAGAGGACCAAAGGAAGAATAGGCAACAACTTGGATGTTTTCACGTTGAGCATATTTTACCAATCTTTCTTGCGTTAGATAAGGATGGTGTTCAATTTGTAAACATTGTGGTTTTATATTACAACCATTTAACAAATCTTGAATTAGTACACCTTGGAAATTGGATATTCCTAGTGATTTAATCTTACCCAATTGCACTTGTTCCTCTAGTGCTAACCATGTATCTAACACGGTAATTTTTTCAAAACTAAATTTACCCGCTTCTTGATCCGCGGCACTTGTATAGAACCCAGGTGGATATTTCTCTTCAATAGGAACAAATTTAAACGGAATTGGGAAATGAATATAGTATAAATCTATATAATCGATTTGTAAATCTTTCAAAGTTTTATCCAATCCAACTGATACATTTTTAGGATGGTGGTAGTTATTCCATAATTTGGAAATAATAAACAATTCTTTTCTAGATTCGATAATTTTTTCAGAAAGAGCTCTTTGAATACCTTCACCAATCTCTTTTTCATTACCATAATCACAAGCACCATCAAATGATCTATATCCTATTTTTATAGCCTCGTATATTTGATCACTACAACACGATGGTGAAATCTTCCAACATCCTAAAGATACAATTGGCATAGAGTAGCCATTGTTTAGTAAAACAGTTTTAGCAAAATTATTGCCGTTTTCTTTTTTCTGTATTTCTGACATCGTTAGTATATCAAACTTGTTTTTTGTTGTTGTGGTCTTGTCTTTTGTTTTTTTTTTCCGTTGAAAGTGGTTTCCAATAGGATTATCGACTTGTATTTATATACAGGTTTTATCAATACTACTGCTGTATCACATCGCTTGTCATATCATAATATATCACACACCCCTTTTTATCTTCTTCTCCTGTCCTTCTATTTGACACAATGTTTTGAATACACTATCTATCACGTGTAAGGCAAGTTACATAAGAAGGGAAAGAAGAAAAAAAGACAGAGAAAAACGCGATTTGTTCAAGGAGATTAAGAACGCGTTTTAAATATGTATATATTACATATAAAAGTCGATACTTGTATGTGATTACGAACACACACACACACTCTCTTTACGGAACAGAATAAAAAAAGCTCCACCACACACAGAAGATAGACAATATAAAACAATGATTGCTATTAGAATGAGTAATTATATGGAGAGACACCACAATGAGACAAGCAAAAGAAGTAACAATAATAATGTTATAGATAGTAGGAAAGAGAGATATACGAAATACTCAAGAGTCAATGGAGTTCACCAAAATAACGATAGTTTGAGGAGTAAACAGGTTGATATGATAAAAGAAATGAGACAGCAGTATAGAGAATTGAAAACAGTTGAAAAGAGACAGACACTGCATAAACAGAGTGATGTATCTGATTTAAAACAGCCCACACTTTTCTCTTCTACTTCCCCGTGTTCTAACCTACCGAACAATCAGATATACTACTTAAACGATATATCTTTTAAATATCAAATAAGTGTTGAAGAAGCAGAATACTACTATTCCCAAATAATAAAAGAAACCGAGGAAAATGAAAATGAAAATGAGACAAACGGTGTTCCTGATGATGATGAAGTTGATAAACGGGATAAAGATACAATTTCATCACAGGAAGCACAACTAAGAGAAATCGAAATGTTTGAACAACAGGAACAAGACGATATTAATTACCTACTGGAGCGGTTTACCATAGAGTAATTTATAACTCTGTGTATTACCCATACATATATATATATATATCTGTAACCAGTTGTATCATTATTATTACTGTTTCTCGTTTGTCTTTTGTATACCTGTATCTATCATCAATATTGTTACTTATACTCTCTAAACATCAATAATGCTATCTCATATATATTAACAAAGTTACCCCATCACTGTGTTATATTTTGGCAATTGTCTCCCTTTTATTTCTTTTTTTTTTTTGCATCCCCTTATCAATGGCACTTTTCGTTATCAAGTATGTTTTTTTTATTGTAACACTCCTATTATCATATATATATATGTATATTAACTAATACGTATTGATGATCTTCTTGGAATAATAATATAGCTCTTTTACTTTCACAAATCAACTAAAAGAACCCCCATAAAGATATTGATCCACTCAATATACAACAATACAAACCCTCCCCCTCCAAAAAATGAAATCAGCGTTCAAATCCCAGTTCCCATTTGAAGTCAGAAAGGCTGAAAGCGAAAGAATATGCTCTAAATTTGTTAATAGAATTCCAGTTATTTGTGAAAAAGCAGATAAATCAGATATACCAAACATCGATAAGAGAAAGTACTTGGTGCCAAACGACTTGACTGTTGGCCAGTTTGTTTATGTTATCAGAAAAAGAATCAAGTTGCCTTCTGAAAAAGCCATTTTCATCTTTGTTAATGACACTTTACCTCCAACAGCTGCTCTTATGAGTTCCATCTATCAAGAACATAAAGATAAAGATGGATTCTTGTATATCTCGTATTCTGGTGAAAACACATTTGGTCAACAAGATGAATTCAAGGAAGAAGAAGAAAGAGAAGATGATGCAATGGAGATATAATCATGGTATTTTGTTAGTAAATAGTAAATATATATACATACACACACACACTTTTTTTCCTCGTAGGAGCGGTTTCTTTTTTTCATTTTTTTTTCAACCAATTTTAAACAATACATCATATTACTTAGACTATAATGCTATTCACACACATATATATACAACGTTTATATACAATTACCGGTTTCTTTGATATATTTACTAATAGGATCTTGTTCGATTTCATAGATATCAGGTAATGCTCTAATTTCTTCATATTTTATGATATCTCTTAAATTTCTATCCTCTTTATACCAATTTTTAATCAAATATGTCATCTCTTTTTTGTATATTATAATTATTGAATTGTTTGTTTCAATTAATTTTTTCAAAATATAATATAATTTATCATAAGAAATTCCACAATTTACGAAGATATCAATTATTTCACCATTTTGATAATTGGCTGAATATTGATTACTCTTTTCTGATTCACCTCCGTTGTTGTAAAAAATTTCAACTATCAATTGAATCAATTCTCCAATAGGGAAAACAAAATCGTTTGTATACAATTTTTTACCCAATGAAACAATCAAATTGTTCAACAAGTACTTGGAATTGTTTTCCAAATCTTCTTCTGAGGAATGTCCATTCTTTATACTTTCAAACAACTGTTTCCATTTTCTAATAATTTCTTCATGAATTCTAAAATCACTTATTTGGAAAATCAGTAAACAAATCTCATAGTACTCTAAAAGTTCAGCATAATCATTGAATAAATCACTTACGGATAGAATCTTGTTATTCAACTTACTAATCTATTCTTTTTGTTGTTGTTTAAATCCTTTTTGCAATAATCTTGTATCCAGTTCCACCATTTTCAAAATTTCATCTTGTACTTCTGCAACTTCAAAAATTTCTTGAATATCACTACTCAACTTAATCATTTTCGATCTTTCATTAGGTAGACATGAAGATTTACTGAAACCATTGGCTCTGGATAGATATTCTATTCTGTCATTCAAGTTGATTTCAAAATCACTTGTTGCCAAGGAAAACAATATCAATGCACTTTCATAGAAATTGTTTCTCTTGGATTGATATACCCACAACATATTGCAAGCCTCTAATGAATCAACAGAATGCTCTTTCAAATATGATAAAATGAACGGTGTGTCAATGCTCAATAGTTTATCCTGTTGCTTCTGTTCAAATAACCAATCGTATAAAGAATAATGGAAAAGCTTATCCTTGTTTTTAAATATAACGTCATAGCTTTGTTTTCTCAACTGTTCCAAGTTGGCTGTCGAGGTTATCAAAGTCATGTCGCCAGAATGTTTGTGTGGTGTAGTAGAAGTAACACTATTGGCAATAGTCTTATCAGAAACAACTTTCTCGTTGTCCAATTTTATTAAAACTTCAAAAACTAAATCATATAGAACCATTCTTTGATCGTAGTATTTCTTTCTTTCGTCGTGCTCTAACTTGCCCTCATTCACGTATTGTAAAGCTAAGTTCCCCTTGTCCACAGATTGACAAATTTCCAATAAAAATTCAATTGTTTTCGAATAATAATTCAAATTCAACATTATATCACAAGCCTCTTTGATTTTGTCCAAAGAAATGTCATCACAAATCTTGGAGAAAAAAATCGTCGCATTTTTCAAATGGTAGTTCAAGACATCCAAATCTTTCAAACCAATCTCTTTGGCCTTTTTCATGTGTTCAACAGCTCTGTAACCCAAAACATCGTTACTGGAACAAAATGATCCACATTTTTTCTGTAGCGCACTGGTGATATAATCAATAGATCTGCCCCTCAGAAGGTTTCTATTGATAATACTCGAAGACACCTCTCTGATCAAAGTCTTTGTTTCTATAGAATTGGAACCACCAAAAAAGTCTTTGAATTTCAACTCACTCAATTTCAATTGAACTTCAACGCTCAAATACTTCATGATATCCTTGAACGCCAAATATTGGCCTTCAAACCCATTGACCTCACTCTCTTCGTAAAGAACATTCAAAAACGACAAAGCTTCTTTGATGGATTTTATTAATGTGTGTAAAGAGTTGATACCTATGTTTTCCGCCTGATAACAAATTTCTTCTTGATTTGCCTTCATTGCAGGAGTCAACCCATAACCACTTGGACCAGCGGAGGCATGGTTTACCAGAGTACTGTTTCCTGTCCCAAGAGCAGAACTGTTCATATTATAGAGATGATTGTTATTCTTGGTTTGATCAACAGTGCTACTGGCATGAACACTGGTACCGTTGTTTGAGGATTTGAATGATTTGTTGTAAAGGATTTGATCATGGTATTTGTTCAAAAACTCCTCCAAGATGATTATCGAGGATATGTAGTACTCCAACTCCGGCTTAGAAACAGAGATCTTGGAAATAATCTGTTTCCCATTTCTGCCATGGGTGTTAGAGTCATCGGAACCGTCATTTTGAAAATCTGATTTCAGTTCCATGATCTTGCCATCAACAATTTGAATATTTTTTCTTAATTTGAAGATTGGTTGGTGCCATATGTCCCTACATAATCTGGAAATCAACAATGCGATACCATAAAATCTTGGAGAAAGAACCACATTGTCTAAACTAAATCGTGTCTCGTCCCCGTCATTTCCGTGTACACCAGTGGCACCGTTGGCGAGACTCGTGGCACTCACTGAAGATGGGTACGCCGGATTGATGTTTTTATTATTATAAGTTTGTTTCAAATCAACAACGTTTGGAATCCCCATCAAGAAAAAATCCAGCGCCGTCATCTTCGTATGCTCAGACTTGTTGAATTTACAAGCCGAAAACAATGCAGTGGAACACGCTTCGGCCTGTCCGTTATTCATCACAAAAGGAACAATATTGTTGGACTCGATGTACGATTCAAACACCTCGTCCGGGGTTCTGTACTTGTAGATTTCCAAATTCGTGCTTGTAAGAACCGCAATCTGTAATGGTTCTCTAGTATATTGCGTGGCAAACTCATTGGCGTAACCGTATTGGGAAGTCGTTGCATTGAATAAAGATGTGATTGGTAATATGCATTTGATATCACCTGTAGTATCCAAAAACGTGGCATTTTCTGTGTACTTGGAGTAGTTTTTCAAAATACCGTAGTCTGGCATAGAACAGTAAAGTTTGTTACTGATACTCTTCCCAGTTTTCATATCTTTTTTAACCACTGGAACAAAAAAGATCCCTGGAGACACTACAGTTGCTTTATCTGTAGCAGATAATAGTGTGCTGGAGTTTCTTTGCAATTTATAACTCCACATATCAAAAGAGCTATAGACATTGTTTGTCATCATCAATTTCCCTCTGGCAGCAATATTCTTGTTCATTTTATCAGCAATAACCTCATTGGTTACTGGAGGAAATTTGACACTTTCTATGTTTAGAGAGCTGATCTTGCTATTGCTTTGGTTTGAAGTTTGAGAGTAATACATAGAACTGCCGTAACTGTGGCCACCAGTAAAGTATATTCTACATCCAGCCATGGTTATGGCTACTAAACATAAATTGCTGTTTTCTTCTTTGGAAATTGGAACGATATTGACAATTTTGAAATATTCGTTACCGAATAGTGGAGATTTCCAATTATTATTCATTCTCAGTTTAGTGCCAATATCATGTGGATTTGCTACAACAGTTTACTCAATTCCCTTTTTCCCTTCGTGAATACCGTAAGCTTTAATGACGTTTTTAACTGATAGCGTGTACAAAACACCTCTTGATTGATCTATAACTAATTTGGAAATAGCTTCCGTGTCATGATCCGACCCAAACAAGGCCGAAAGTTTACTGACGAACCCGGTTGGAACCAAGTTGGAAATGAAAGACTGAGTCAGACAAGACTTGGTGCATTTACTGTTGAACCATTCGTCTGAATTGCTATATTGAAACTCCCAAATATTTAGATCATTTTTCGCACTGAAAAATATTTGGCCACTCTTTTCGTATGAAACTATTTCATTAACTTGTAAACCGTTTAATGAAACAGAAAGGCCCGTGTTGTACACTTTCAAATCTTCGTTATTTTGATCATAGGACAAGGCTAGTAAGTGCATGTCTCTTGTAGTGGCAACGATCAATAAGTGTTGAATGGTTTTGATAAAAGTGTTTTTGTGTGGTTTGACAATGACAACTTTCATAATCTCATGTTCGAAATCATCATCTAATGTTTGGAAAACATTTTGCTGTTTCATGTTCCATAGGACCAATTTGTTTCCTATTGCGAAATAACAACGATCAATTTCGGGAAAGATGCCGCACTGGTTTGCCACAGAGTTTTTAGGCTCGCTTTCTTTAAATTTGAGCAATAGCTCATCTGGGATATTCATCATTTTAACTCTTTCAAACGGAGTCAGTGGTCCCAATCCACCAATGTCTTTACTATAATTGTATTCAACACCGTTGCTATAATAGGAACTCATATCCAATACAGGGGAACTGTTGTCCACGTCTTGAAGACTTTCAACATATTGAGAAGCAATTTCCAAGAAAGATTTTTCTGCCACGTTTTTAATTTCAATGTTTTCTGATCTTCCAGGTGCCACCATACCAAACATGTTGCCGAATGGCATCCTTAGCATGGACATGGCTTGTGGATTATAATATTTGGAGGAAGATGGAAGCTGGCCTGTGGAAAAGGGAGCGCTATGAACAGATGGCTTTCTGACTCTGTTTGGTGTAACAATTAAAGGCGGTTTAGATTCCACAAAGGGATTGTCACCAGCATTTGGTTTTTTGAAACTTTTTTTGGAATGCTGTTCTGTAACAGTAGGAGCTCCCGGAACTGTCTTTAAAGGAGTAGAGTACAAACTCATTTGATTGTGTGTGTGTGTATGTTTCTTTGTATATCTATAAATAATTCAAAATGCAGATGTCTTTATCAGTAATGAATGTGTCAAATACTAAAGAAATAAAAATCAATAAAAAAGCCTCTTTTCGTAGACTCAAATAAATCAATTAACTAAGTTCAAAATGTAACTTGATAACGTAACTCTCTCACAATTCGACTTGTTGATCTTTCTCTTCAAGCACCTTTCCAATAGTGATATCAAGTTGATAAACCATAGGGTCAACAGTATTCAGAGTAAACATCACTCTGAGGCTCTATTCTCAAAAAAATTTTCAAACATCAAATTCACGTCTAAAAAAAAAAACTAATAATAACGAAACAGGGTAACACTTTAGAAAAAGATATATTGTTGAGGAACCTGTTTTTTTTTTTTTGTAGGGTTTTTTAACCGCTATGCTACTTATTTACTATATGCGCGATGAGCTATGAAAAATAACAACAAAAATAAGGTAAAATACACACTCTTTACGCTATTCAACATATATCTCATGAAAGTAACACATTAGTTCGAATATATCTAAAGTGCTTTATATTTATGACAAGATATGTGTGTGTAGTTCAATTACAAAAAAAAATGGTGTCTATTAGTCTTATGTGTACCCTTGTTTAATCAACTACGCATCCTAGAAGCGATTTGATACAACCAACCACAAAACATATCTTAAATCCCCTGTAATGGATAAAGACCAACCCGTCAATAAGGTGGATATAGCAAGAAAAGTCTTGGCTGCTAAAAACATCAATGAAAACTTTGTAACTAAATCAAGATCTACTAAACAGTTTGTAGAAGATTTGGCAGAACACAAGGCCAAGAAGAGAGCTTTGTTTGTAAAACCTACACATACACGTCAGTTGAAAACTAAAATATCAATGGATCCTGTAGAGGTTGATGAGAATTTTTCAAATAAATTTGAAATCAAAGGGCAACTTCAACATACCTTGTTTAAAGCTCAGCCTGGTGCTATTTCTAAAAGAACATTGAGAAACTCTAACAACTCTTTCATGTTGCATGATCTTATAATGGGTTCCTCCTTTGGAGAACAAATCATCAACGGTAATAAAAAGCGCAGCTCTATAAACTCTTCTCTAACACATAAGATCACAAATGATCCGATCTCTATCAATAGTTCTCCATTGACAGATAAGCTCATTGATCATCAATTTTTGAGCAAGCCCGGAGAATCACAAGAAAAAGAATACGGATTGGATGCAAAGAAAATTGCAATATTGCAACGTGAGATTCTCAAAATAGAGAGAGATTCATTTGGGTTATGTTCTCATTCTATTTGTCAAAAATTTTTAAAAATGATGGAATCAAGGGGAAATATGGCTTCAAATATGGACTATGATTGGGAGTTTCGTTGTACTTTGTTCCATGACATGGAACTATTTGAAAACGATGAAGCTTTTCAAAAGGGGAACATCAGACAGATGTGCTATTTCAATACAATATATAAAGCAATCTGCAAAACATCCAATGAACGACACAAGACAGATGACAATTGGTCATTGATGAACACTATAGTAGATAATATTGATGAGTTCCCCTTCTCAAAAAAAATGATGGTATTACCAGAAGTAGACAAAGAATGTTTGGAATTCACACAGCAGAAGGAGTCATTGAATGAGTTGGGCAAAGAATTTGTCGTTCATATCACCTCATTTAACGAGGAACCTCCTGCAGAACAGCATTTGAGACCTTTGCGTATAAAACTATCGAATAGAAAGTCATGGTTTGAAGTACCAGAGTATGATTTCAAATCAAAACCGGTAGCTACCAACAACGATTACAAAGATAAAAGTCCACACCCGATACAATCCTTTTTACATGAGCACCACAAAAAGACACAATAGTCTAAACTGGAAGGGACTCACACGTTTTTAGTTTTCTCTTACACAACGCACATACACATAAATAAATAATTACGTATTACAATCCAACTCCCCCATATTCTCATACCTAAGAACAGGATACATTCCACATTTCAATTAAATTGCAGTGTTGTGTATAATCCTTTGTTACATGAAACGATCGATTATGAGCACCGTTCTTTTATTATTAAACTTTCCCCATAATGCTCGGTCAGAATTAGTATTTTTTTTTTCTCACATTCTTACGCCTACGGAAAGCGAATCTAGGTGATGAAGTTATCAGCTATTCACTACAACGACGCTACCATTAAAGGGACACTAGCAAAACAAAGACACAATGTTGAGACACTGCAGAAGAAATGCGAGCAGCTGGTCGACCTCTAAATCACAATTCAAATTAAACCCCCAGTATGTATTGAAATGTGGGTTGGAAATACATACCCAACTAAATACCCCTCATAAACTGTTTTCTCACTCTACAAATGATTCATTCTCGTCGATAGATAAGCCTAATACGCACACTTCGTTTTTTGATGTGTCATTACCTGGAACGCAGCCAATTTTAAACACAGAGGTCGTGATACATGCCCTTAAGCTAGCCAAAGCATTAAACAGTAACATAAATCTAGAATCAACCTTTGACAGAAAACACTATTTTTACGGTGATCAACCTTTGGGCTACCAAATCACTCAGCACTACAATCCGTTTGCCAAAGACGGCGTTCTTACTTTGAATAACACTGTCGATGACATTGATGAGAAATCCCACCCAGTGAACATCATCCAATTACAAATCGAACAAGACACAGCAAAAACAGTTTACGACGACAAGGAGCACATTAGTTTGGTCGATCTTAATCGTTCCAATGTTCCGCTAATTGAAATGGTCACAGCTCCAGATTTCCACAACCTGAAACAGATAAAGGCATTCATCAAGAAGTACCAGAGCTTAGTAAGGCATTTGAAAGTCTCTACTGGTGATTTGGAAACAGGCGCAATAAGAATCGATGTTAATATATCTGTAAATGATCATCCAAGAATTGAATTGAAAAATTTACCAAACACCAGTTCAGTGATCAACAGTGTGAAATACGAATACACAAGGCAAGTTGGGATTATTGCTAGCAACGAACAGGATGCAAAACTAAAATATTCGGAGACGAGAGGCTGGAACGGTATTGAGACTATTAAACTGAGAAGTAAAGAGACTACAATTGATTACAGATACATGCCTGATAGTGAACTACCCAGCATAAAGCTAGATCCAAGTGTGATTGCTGACATTTCCGACCTGATTCCTGAATTGCCTGAGAAAGTAATGGAAAAACTAATGTCGGCTCCGTATAGTTTGAGTTCCAAAGATGCGAAAATATTATCGGTAGCCTCCAATGGGCACAGTACTTTGTACACTGCGGAGGATCTATTGGCATACTATTTAGAAACGTTTCACTGTTTTATTGATAGCCGTGACTCAAGCCAAAAAATAAACAACAAGTTACCAGGCAATTGGATTATTCATACTTTTGTTGGACACTTGAATAAATTGAAGATGAACTTGAAGAACTGCAAATTATCTCCGTTAGCCTTTTCAAAATTCCTAGGAATAGTCAACGACAAAGTGATCAGCAAGACCAGTGGAGATCTCCTATTGTTCCATATTTTGGAAAACAATATAGCCGACCCGGATTTCACAAGCCTAATTGCAGACTTTGGACTAACTAAAGTTGATCAGGTTGATGAGCAAGAGATTGAGCAGATTTGTAAAGACATCATTGCTGAGCTAGACGATTCGAAATTGGTTCAACAAATCCAGTCCGGTAAAAAGAATGGACTAAAGTTTTTAGTGGGGCAGGCTATGAGACAGACTCAAGGTAAAGTTGATGCCAAGATGTTTGAGACGGCTTTCCAAAATGTGTTAAACGTGAAGTAATAAGTCTAATCCTGTATATAAAAATTATGTATGTTTTTTTGAGTGAAAATCTCATTCCTACAATACCAAAACCCCTTGTCAATATAAATCATTCGAAGTGGCTTGTTCAACTCCAAACGCTCATGTTATCACTCCAGATTTTATTGTAAGAGCTCAGCATAGACACGTTGTTAATGCTATCAGACAACGGTTCGGATGATTTGAACTGGCTCTGTTGTTGAGCTTGTTGAACTGGCTGAGCCTGTTGTTGAGCTTGAAACTGGCCTAATTGAAATGGTTGCATTTGGTGGTTTTGGTTGTTATTGTTACTATTGCTGTTGTTTGCTGTTTGTGCATACATAAACGAATTGTTTGACGGCGTTTGTTGCATGTTTGAAGTTTGATTACCTAAATTAAAACCATTCGTACGAGTGTTGCTCATATCGTTAGTGAAAGATGAAAACGTGCTTCCTAGTTGAGCATTGTTGTTGTTATTGTTCGTGCTTGATGCATTTTGATCAATGATATTAGAATCAGAAAACAGAGTAGATTGTCCTAAACCTACTAAATTTTTCGAGTTGTAAAAATCAGTCATGTAATTGTTTTGAATTTGCCCATTCATGTTCCCATTCATATTTCTTGGAGACAAACATTTATCAGAAGTAGACAACGTTGGTGAAACCAGTGTTGATCTCTGAGAGATTAACTGGTCAAACCCAGAAGTGTTCGAGCTATTCGCAGTTCCAGAAACTAGTGGTTTGGAAGAGCCTGCGGTAGAGGCTGAGCCTGAAGAAATATCTCCGTTGTAAACACCGTTGGCAAATTGTGTTGGTACGTTCAAATAATTAGGTGTAGATGCTGAATCATTGTTCAAATACAAAGAGGCATAATTTGTCACGTTCAAGTTTCCCCCATTTCTTTGGAATTGCGTTTGGTTACCATAAATTTGCATCGACGGATTGTTGTTAGCAATTTGAGAGGTGTTTTTGTCATGGTGGTTGTTGTGGTAGTTGTTGTTGCTTGAGGAGTTGTTGTAGTTGTTGCCCAGATTTTGGTAGTGGTTTGGTTGCATGTAATTGTTATTATTATTGCTGCTGCTGTTGTTGCTGTTGTTGTTGTTGTTGTTGTTGCCATTGTGACTATTGTGATAGTGGTTGTTGTTATAGTTATGAACGGCGTTGTTACTATAATTGTGACTTTGATAATTGCTGTTTACCGATGAATTGTTATTACTGTTATTATTTTGTTTCATATCTTTGTATTGAGAAATATATGCTTCCATATCTTCAATCTGGGATAAAAACGGAATTCTTTGAATGTTTTGTTTCATATTGTAAAGCTTGATTTGAAAATGATTTTCTATAGTTTGATAATCTGAGAAAAAAAATGTGTATATGGAAAATTTACCCAGTGTTTGAATTTATTGTACCAATGATGACAGATAATTCTTCTATAATTACTTTTGTTTTGATTGGGGTTGGATTATATACAGCAGTGTTTACCTAGTGATTCATACACTGAATTTACCTAATTGTTGATGATTGTGATGCTTTTTGAAAACAGAATAAATAAATGTTTCCTAAAATAATAAGAGTCAGATCAAAGATTATTCAAACTAAACTGATAATAAAAAAAAATGATGGAAAATGATTGAAAAAAAATAAGCTTTGAATAAAAACCTATTGCTGTACCTCCCTTGGATGTTCCTCTGTCTTGGTTTGCGTAGACTCTAGGTAATAAGGTGTACTACAAAACAAGAGGTGGAAAAATCTCTAGTAGTAATAAATGCTACCAAAACTAACAGTATTGGAACAAGACACGAAAAATATTGACAAAGTGTAAAACACTCATTGTTTCCTCTCTAGTCAATTTTAGAAATCATCGAAAGATTTTTCTCTTCTTTTTTTTTTTTTTTTTTTTTTCAGTTTGAAAAATCGTCGATCTTCAGAGTATTGCGGAAAATTAACAACAAACAAAACAACAACGAAAAAAAAAGAATGGAAAAAGAACCATGACCCCGTGATGCCAAAAAGAAATGTTAAGAGGGCTTTTTTGATTTGCTTACTAACTAGCGACAGAGCATGTGACTAGAGATTACTTATTCTCAAGAGTTGTGATTCTAAGCAGACACTAGGCAGTTATAGTTACATAAGGTGTGTTGACTCAACGTTTCTTTCTTTCTTTTACTTCGTCATCTGTACATTGGTGCAATCTGATGACATTTGGATACTCTGGTCTTTTCCCGTTATGGACTTGGAACCAGTCGTAGGAAACGGCATAGGCATACACGGCACCTGTTCTGTTGAAACTTCCAACTGAAATAGGAGCTTTCAACGATGGATATCCCTTTAGTCTGTGTCTCAAATCCTTGTCCCAGAAATTGAACGACCCGTCATTTCCCGCTGTAGCAAAAGTTCCGTATAAAGGATGAACGGCGATACTGTTGATTGCATACACATAACTTGCAGCGTTTCTACTAGACGTATTTCCAGCAGAATTGGAAGCAGCTGTATTATTTAGACCTACAACTTTGGTACTCTGTCTATGGCACTTGAATGAAAAAGATATTCTCCGTTGTTCTTCTGGATCAATATACTGGAAGGAGCATCTCCCTTCGATAGAACCAATGGCATACCCATTTCCCTGAGTGAAACAAGTAATAGATTTGGTTTGCCATTTCAATGGAGAAGACATGTTTTTGAAAATTTGCTGAGGGGAATCCAAATTGATAACAGCAACGTGTTTTCCTGCCGTACCAACAACCAGCAATTTAGCTTTGGAGTCCATGCAGTACACTCTTTCTGGCATCTGTACTGTACAAATAGGCTGTTGTTGTCTCAAATCCCAATATTTGATAGTTTTATCCCAAGACCCACTAACCAACATGCTCTGGTTACTTGGACCCACGTTAGCAAATCTGACGGCTTGGACCGGTTGGTCGTGTGTACCGATGACTTGTTGCTGCTGGGACATGACGTCGTAAAGAACTATATTATTGTCACACCCACCACTCGCCACTTTGGATCCATCCTCAAACCATCTGGTCGATAGCACCGGTGAGTTGGACTGCGCATTGTGAACGTACTGTGATCTCCCTTGGGCCACTCCATTTTGCACGTCCCAGATTCTGACGGTACCGTCCCACGACGATGAACTGAATATCAAGTCTTGTTGTGGATTGAATGCAATGTCTGAGATAGAGTCGTTTGCTGGATTATTAATGGTTATGTCGTTGGCTAGTTCAGGAACAACAGTCATAAAGTTGTTGTTTGGCTGTGCATTCATAGCGCCCATGGCACCCATATTGTTGTTGTTGTTGTTCATTGAATTCATAGTGTTGGCCCCACCAAAGGCAGAATTCATCATGGGGTTTCCCATAGCATTGCTAGCAGAGGCATTGGCGTTGTTGTTTAAAGAGCCTCCAAAAAATGACATTTCTTTCTTCTTTTGTATTTGTATAGTCTGCTGTTTTCTCTCTAACAAACTTCGTGGTTAAAGTAGTTGTTATCTATGCAGGTTCCTTTCTTTCTAATGTTGTATAATATCTTTTGTTGAGGGATAGCAGTATTTTCTATATACTCTATATGTCTATGAAAAGGAGTAAATGAAAAATATCGAAAAGAAGAAGAAAAGAAGAAAAAAAATGATAAACTTAAAATGTTAAGTCGGGTTAGTGGCCGTTCATTTGGATCCAAGATATTCATTTGGCTTACTATCTATTCCAAATGTATTAATATGTTTTGAGATTAAATTTACCTCTAGAGTTTTTACTTTATTGATTGGTTTATATATATATTGAAAATTGCAAAAAAAAGCAGATTGAATATAGTGTACAGATCTACGTAAAAGCAAGAAACAGTGTAAGGAAACGAATGATATGTTTCTTCTTGTCTATTGCAGTGCTTTGTTGGTTAGTTTTTTTTTTTATTGGTATTAACATCTTTCTCTTTTCAAGTACGATTTCAATATTTAAACAAAAAGTGAATGAATTAGTGAATTATTGAGTGTTTAATATTGAGGAGGAGAAACATTGCTATTTTCGTCTTTCAAAGAACTGTTGCCTTTTTCTTCAGCATAGGCTTTGTCTTCAGCATAGGTTTTTTGTAATGAGTCTGTGTCTGTTCCGGTGGTGAAACCACCATCATCAGTTCTACTCAAACCGACTTCTTGCATATCTTCTTCGGTCAATTGGTCGTATGGGATCATACCTCTTTGTTCACATTGCTTGTCACTCAAAGCATTGTAGTAATCTTTAGTATCTTGTTCAATGTTAATTTTAACAGGCCAGATCAAACAACAGATCCAGTAGGTGAAGAACGAAATCAAAAATGCAGTGAAACAATTGGCTTGAAAGAAAGTTAAAATACCTTGACTTTTCAATTGATTTGGATGAACTTCGTAATAGATACCTGGTAGACCTGGGGCAGTGGCAGCAACCCAAGCAAACATGGCTCTCCAATTGACACCTTTAGTGTAGTAGTATTCACCTTTGATTTTGAAAGCTTCAGAGACAGAATATTTTTGTCTTCTGATACAGAAATTATCACAAATCATAATACTCAAAATTGGAGTCATGACAACACCGAAAGCAGACATGACAGTTAAGAAAGTGGATGAACTGTTATAGAAGTTCCATGGTTGACAAGCAAAGGATAAAGCAGCACAGATCATGGCACCTCTGTAAACGTTAATATATTTTGGTAATAAACCAGCAGCATCGAAACCAGCTGGAACACCACAGGAACTAATGTTATAAGCCAATTGAGAAGCAGTCCAACTCAAACCACAGAAAAATGAACCGGCTCTAGCACCTTTAGTATAAGTGTTGTTCAAGATCAATTCCAAAACTTGGTATGGTTGCCATAATTCTTCGGCAGTGGTACCTGGATAAGCCTTCATAGCAGCAGACAAACCAACAACACCCATAACTGGGATGACATTAGTTGGAATCAATAAACCCAAACCAATACCTAAGTTCATTGTCCATGTTCTTTTGGCAAATCTTGAGTAATCGGATTGATTGGTGACACCTGGAGAAACAGATCCAAACCAATAAGAAGCCATGTAGATAAATTCTCTGGCAAATGCACCTTTGTGGATAGTTTGAGTATAACCTGCGAAACCATCACCAACACCACCGGCCAAATGAGTCAAATAACAGACTAAACCAATGAAAGAAGCCATACTTGCAACAGAAGACCAAATCAACAAGTAATTGATTTGGTATGGTTTGATGTAATAAGCAAGAACACAAGCACCGTGGAAAATCATGAAACCAATCAACTCTTTGGTACTCATGTGAACATGATGGCTCAAAGTATTCTTTAGATTCAAATATTGTGGGAAAATACTTTCAATCATTAAATTGATACAATAAGCACCCATGAATGCATTACTACCATAGTTAACAATACTCATCAAAATTCTAATCAAAACACCCAACCCACTACCATAAATACCGAAAACAAATCTTTGAGTTAGAGTATAACCAACTTTATAATTGATACCTTGATACGAATTAGCAATTGTATACAACATGGTGACACAATCACCGACAAAGAAAGCCAAAATGATGTTAGCATATGACATACCAGTACTGGCAGAAGCAGTAGCAGCAGAATATGTACCAATGTTGAATGATAGCAACCCCCAGTAGGCAAAATTACTGAAGAACCCCCAAGTTTGATGTTCTTTTGGGATAGGTAACAAATCAGGATTTCTTAAAACAGAGATCGCAGATTGCTTATCGTGAGGAATTTCAATAAATTTTAAAAATCTATTGCATAGTTGTCTCGACTTTCCAGAACTCATCTTTTCTTTTGTGTATATTGGATAAGTGAGTTATCTCTGATGGATGTTATTTAGTATTTTATGTTTAAACCTTAAGTAACATAATTGTTGAATAATAATAAATAAGATTAAGAAGATAAGAAAACCCTCTTCATCTAAAATCTCAACTGTTTATATATAAAATGTAATTTTGGAAAAGATTTAAGGAAGGTAATATATTTGATACTATAATTTGAAACAACATGATAATTTCTTTTTTGCAAACCACACTCTCTAAATGATATAATATTAATAGTGGCGATTAACGTTAGTCTATAACAATATTGTCTAATTAAGATGAGCGTATAAGAGTTAAAAAAGAAAAAACGTTTGAATCACCCACAGAACTACAAAGATAATAATAATAATAATAATAATAATAATAAAACCAAGTGCAACAAGAGTTACAAGAGTAAAGGTTCATATTATTATTCATTTTTAAGAAGATAATGATCGTATAACCACGAATTTTTCTAGGTAATACATTGTTATTGTCATTTTTATTGTTGTTGTTAAAGGGCAATGGTAATGGTAATGGGGTGTTGTTGTGTTGTGTTGTGTTGTGTTGTTTCGACTAAGGCGATGAGCTTCTATATGTGTATATCTCATCTAGCCTCTACGACAATATCTCATGCAATATTAAAAAAAGATATGTCAAAGACTCTTATACTTAGACATCTCCATACTATAATAAGAAAGGTATTAGAAAGTCACCTGAAAAAGAACAAAATAAATATTTTTTCAAGTCCTTTAAAAAGAATATAATAATTACCAAGGAGTAAAGGGAAAAAAAAAAACGTAGGAAAAAAGGAAAATGTATAGAGAAAGAGAGAGAGAGAGAAAAAAAAGTGATGAGGTAACAAGTTTCTGCGATGACTATTAAGATGACTATTTTTTTTTTTTAACATAGAGATGAATGTAAACCCTTTTTATGATATATATCTGCTGTATACTAGAATGTTGTTGTGGTTTATCGTTATATATGTATAAGTTCATGTATATTGGTAGACAGCGAAAGGAATGTATGTTTTATAAACACTCTGGAAACCAATGATCATTATACCAAAGTGATTTTGTTCACTGTTTCTGTCTCTATAGAGAGAAATTGTTATTAATTCACACTCAGGGTCTTGAACTATCTCAACGTTTTATATCATTCTTGAGTGAATTTCGTATAATTTGTAATTAGAAGACACACATCTCAAACGGTAGCAGTTGAATACCAACGGCTCTTAAACTATAAGATTATTTGCTCACACTAGTACTCTTGACAAAAGGGTATTACATCTTTTTCAAGTAAAAGATTTTCGAGAGCACAGCACATCGTGTATGTGTGTGTGTGAACTATCTCTTGTGTTGGAGGATATCATCAGTGTATTGATCAAATGACACACCTTTGAGCACAGATCTCTACTATTAGGTTTTTTATGTAGCGCCTTGCATTACTCTGGTGCCTATCAAAACGTAAATGACAAAAAAACACAGAAAACATTCATATAGATACTAACAGCAAACTAGGGACCCTGAACCACTATAATTGCTCATACCCATCCGACCGCAACACATGTTGTGCTTACTTTCTTCCTT
Source organism: Hanseniaspora gamundiae (assembly GCA_003020785.1). Classification (NCBI taxonomy): domain Eukaryota; kingdom Fungi; phylum Ascomycota; class Saccharomycetes; order Saccharomycodales; family Saccharomycodaceae; genus Hanseniaspora; species Hanseniaspora gamundiae. The sequence continues at coordinate 19,501 of PTXO01000116.1, forward strand.
CACTAAAGACAAGGACAGACTCTTAGAGTTTCCCATCTCTAACAGTTTCCTACCTCTAACAGCTTCTTATTTTAAAAAAAAAATGATCAGCTTATGTGGGTAGAACATATATTAATGTTTAAGTCCATTATATAAATATATTTACACACGTGTTTTTTATTCTGCCAATGCCTTAGTAATAATTGTTCAATGACTACATAATAAAACAGTTAACGAAAGAGACGGATGACTGTTGTCTTGTCACACTATAAAACGTATTAATACCAAGAGAGAAGAAGAAAAGAAAAGAAAAGAAAAGAAAAGAAAAAAAGAGTCAAATATATGGAAAACCAAGGCATCGGAAAACCAAGCCATTGTGGGAAAAATACAAAAAGAACTAGACCCTCCTAGATATTAAAGCAGTGTAATAATAATGCTATTAAGTGTGTATTGATTTTTATTCCTTTTCAAAGATCTTCAAAACTATTCATTTTTAAAAGAAAAAGAAAAAATATAAATTACAGAGAGGTTTGAACCCTCATGCGGGGTAACTAATTATATGTGTGTTACCCTCTTAGTTGACATTGGTCTGATTAGGAAATGTCATGCTTCCACAAATATAGAGAAGAAGGAAGAAAAAAAAAACATAACCAGTTTCAAAGAGAAAGAGAGAGAGTAGATGATGTTAATACTATCAGCGGTTAAAATCCTGCCTTAATATATATATATATATGAATGTGTCTTGGGATATTGAACAGCATGCTTCAAGTTAAACCTCGGCTAGTGTATAGGCATACTAATGATAAAAATAGTGCTATCACCTATGCAACATCGTACAACAATAGTTTAGTTGCTAAGAGCAAAAACGATGCAGAAACACATGGTGCTCAAGATGGTAAGTTGAGTTTTTTCATTGCAAAATATAGTTCTGGAAACAATGTTGCTCAAATATGGAAGTTGATTGCACCTCAGAGTGATGATCCCACTCTTGTATGGGAAAATGATTGCTCGTATATCTCTTGGATGGAGGCGATGTTGTTGTTTGATAATGAAAGAGCTGTATTGGTATTTGTTACCCAAAATTATGGTTCTCCTAAAACAACACATGAAAAGGGGAAAAATGGAAACGCTTTCAAAGATACGGAACATGATTTGAAAAAAAGCTCAACTATACATCTGCTCGATCCTGTTGGTAAAACACTCTATACCAGTTATACATTTGAAAATGAGTCTATATCATCAATAAAAGTATTATCGAGAGATGGAAGCCTCCATGCAAATGATCACATTGTAGTAGAAAGTATGAACTACGAAACGTGTATAACAACCATAAGTGTTTTACAAACTGTTAAAATTGGGAATCAGACATGTAGTGAGTTGAATTACAGTATAATTATCAAAAAAACGTATAAAATAACATCAGCAATTATGGAAAAACAACCAATTTTAAAGTTTCAATATTTGACAAGATTTTCAAACAGAGAACACATTTTTTGGTATCTGTATGGTAGTAAACTCTCTTTTATTAAAATACTTATCGTTGATCCTCTCGATAGACACAAGGGCGATAACAACGATGACGTAACTATTATCCAATTAGAGACGTTTGATTTGGTAGCATCTATGGAGACCCCACGAAAAGAACCTTTGTTACACCGTCTCAATGATTTACAAGTATATGATATTAAAATATGCAATTATAAATCTAACGTTGAATTATTTGTAAAGTTCAAGTATTCATATAAGATAGTGCAACTAAGAATAGACTCTGAGAGGATCGTATTGGAAAATGACACTGATGGGAACTACCTCGTGCACTATAAAGGGTGTGCTAATTCGATGGTTAATTGCAGTACTCAGAGAAGAATAAACATTCCGTCATATTTTCATGAAAACAGGTACAAGAATTTTTTCACAATGTATTTGGATATAAAATCACCGATGAAGACCATTGTTGCAGATAGGCAAATTTTCATTTTGAAAGATCGTAACTTGTATCATTACTACCTTCCAGGAAACATCGATCCAAGTGATTATGATTTCTTAATATTAAAAAAAATGAAATTAAATGAACTGAGTAAATGATTACAAATTTTTTTTAGCAAATCCCCTGAGGACTTGCTATATGAACGAACTTATATGTATATACGATTGTATTGTGTAGAGGGCGGGGGGAAAGAGGGGGAAGAGGTGATTTTTAAGGACGAGTTTTTTTTTAAGAATTGTCCCAATCAAAGAAATTGTTTAGCCCGTCTACATCTAAATTATCGGTTGAAGACTTTGATGATGAACTGTCTTTTAAAAAATTAGTTGGTTCCACTTCGATGCCTTGGTCGTGATTTCCATCAGGCAACACATGATGACTAGCTGACAAAAAACTGTTCAGACTAAACGGACCATCCTCATCATCCATATCATGGGGGATGTTGGTGTCGTTTAATTGTACATCATGATCCAGGTGTGCCAGCACCTGGTCATTTCCAGAAGTATTGGTACTGTCGTTAGGTTGTGTTTCTCCATCTCTGGTGTTTTTTTGCGAGTCGTCACCGTAATGCAACGCTACGAAATTTGGAGATACTGTGCTGTCTCCAACAGTACTAGTACAGGTTTCAATGTTTGTATAGTTGTTATCGCTATTGGTATTGGTATTGCCATTCGAATTGTTTAACACTGAATTTGGTGAAACTTCATTAGGTTTTTTCCCATTTTTTTTCGGTACAGGTGTGTTTTTACCGATATTACCGTTTCGAGTATCTTGCTTCTTTTTTTTATGCTTTCCACCAATTGGTTCAGCACTACTGCCCAAACTCAATGTTTTTTGCAAAGATAATGACTCGACAGCCTTATTTTGCTCGTCAAAGTATACAGGAAACACACTCGAAAAACTAGTAGGGTCGACAGCATCGTGTGGTGTAGTTACAGCCGACGCTGATATATTCAGTCTTCTAGCTCCAGTAGAGTTTAATTTGGCAGAGGCCATCGGAGCTGACGCAGGAGGAGATCCTGCTTCAAGTGGACCTGGTGCTCCAGAGGATGTTGCTGCTGCAGCAGCTCCGGAAACTGACGCTAAAATTTGAGAAGGTGTTGACGGTGCAGAATGAAACGTTTTGGGCTTGCTTGTTCCCTTGTTGGACAGGCTCATCTGTTGCAAATTTGAGCTAGATATATTCATTCTTTTTTTAGCGAGTGTTTTGCTCATTAGAGCCCCTGGTGAACTTGCACCAATTGCAGTAGGACTACCATCATTCATAGGAGACGAGACCTTGGATGGAGGTTTCATCACCTTCTTCTTTGGTTTCTTCGTTTCGAAAGCAGACGTGTTGGCAACAATGCTGTTTTCGTAAATGACAGGCGTAGCCTCTTCTTCCAATCTTCCAGGTGTTCCAACTTTGAAGTCACCGTTTTTCAAACTCGTATAGCTATTTTTTCTACTGCCTGCTAAACTATTCGGTTTACTAGAAACTCTACTACTGGGTTTTTTACCATCTTTTTCGCCAGCTTTATAAGTTTTGAAGTTTGTACTCGAACCGTTCACACCATTAACCTTACTTGCAGTGGCACTCTTTTTCGTTTTTGACGTGACACTTTTAGGTGTATTGGTGGAATCTTTCTTGGCAGATGTTTTCATTTTGCTTTTTTTCGGTAGCTGTTGCTGTGGCGATAGCGGTTGTGGTGCATATGTCTGCTGTGCGTGTTTTTGATACTTATTCGAAGCCGTCTGGGTTGGAAAACTCCCTTGAGTTAAATACTCGGCTGGTTGTGAATTTATGAGAGGACTGGGTTGGTTTGGATAACTGTTTGGTGTGTTCGAAAATGCTGTTGACGACGTTTGTAGTGCAGCATGTTGTGGTCTCAACTGCGTAGAACTTTGTGGTTGTTGATGAGCGTTCATCTGGTGTGATGAGGGTGACGCGTAGTTGTGAGTTGGAGGAGCAGAAGAGGGATATTGGCGGGTTGGATAGGGTCCTGAAGCTTGATAATCGTATGGAGAAAATGGTTGTGTTGCTGGTTGTTTATAATTCTGAGAATATTGCTTTTCTAGCATATGGTTCATTTGCTGCGGCGTTTCTTTAAAAGGTCTGGAAACTGATACTTCTTCTGTGTGCTCTTGAGCTAGAGGAGAACCTTGTTGTATATATCCTGGTGCATTCCGAGTGAACGTGGAATTAGTAGGACTTTGTGCAGAGTAAGAAGAGTTGCGATAATTTTCGTCAAGACGTTGTTGGTACTGTGCCTGTTTCTGCAAATTTTGTTGCAAGAATTGCATTTGCTCCTGATAATACTGTTGTTGTTGTTGTTGTTGTGGAGGTGGTGGGGCTTGTTGAGCCAGATTTGACGGTTGCATTTGACTTGCATTTGAACGTTGTTGCTGGTTTTGATATGCTGTTGTTTGGTCTTGATATTGGCCTCTATGTTGTTGTTGTTGTTGTTGCTGGTATTGGTTTTGTTGTGGAGGTTGAGGTTGTTGGTATTGTTGTGGTTGACGCTGTGGTTGGGCTTGGCGTTGTTGTTGTTGTTGCTGTTGCTGTTGTTGTTGTTGTTGTTGCGCCTGCTGCTGAGGCGTCGGTTGTTGTAACTGTACGTTACGTTGATGAACACCCATTTGCTGTTGTTGCTGTTGCATCATTTCCAAATGATACTCACCCCTTTGTTCAGCCACTTGCTGAATGTGTGCAGCTTGTATGGCGGCTTGTCTATAAAAATGTTGAGGTTTTTGCCTTAGCAGTTGTGATTTGTAATATTCTTTGGCAATATCGCTTCCGCCTCGACTTGTTCTTGCATTAAAGATATCCCAAAATATTTGCCACCATTCGTAGAAAAATCCTCTTGGAACGTCATATGTTAACGCAAAAGATTTTAAATCACCATTGTCATCTAAAACAGGTTTTTCACCATGATCATCGATAGTAGCTTCTTTTACAAAAGATCTTGCAGTTTCCGTTAGGGAAGATTTACAAAGAAAATCGTATATGTAGGCATTGACTATTATTTTACTTGGATTATCTGGTTTTGATGAATTACGAATATCTTCTTCGGTTAAAGGTGTATTTTTTTTGTAAGAAGATTCTTTCTGTTTTGAATCTATCTTTTCATTATATTTTTCCTCCTCTTCATTCGTTTCTTTATTGCCACTATCTTCTTTTCTAATACTCGGATTACCATCCTCATCACCATTACTGTTATTCTTTGTTGTTGTTGTATCTGTGGTTTTTCCAGTAGTAATATTAATAGAATCGTTGCCATTTAATTTCATTTTATTCGCCGATATCTCATTTGTGTTTGTATTATCTAAAGTATCATTATTATGTAATCTTTTATTATTTTCTTCTTCTTCTTCAAAAGGCGAAGTCAATAGTTGATCAGTTCTTGTAAGAAGTGGATCAATATCTGAACCCTTCATCATATTATCTGGCATGGTAAGTTGTTCTATTGGTGTTTGTTTGTTATCCATGGTACCATTATTATTATTATTAGTATTGGAGATAGTAGAGCTAGTAGTATTATTGTCTAAGTAACTATTCACCACATAATCATTACTTGTAATCATTCTCAATATACTCTAACCTTGATATAC
>PTXO01000118.1:0-24639 GCA_003020785.1 Hanseniaspora gamundiae
TTTATTACCAACTATCTCCTTACTGCTTTTATATACATCAACGTTTGCAATATCAAGTCTAATTATTTTTAAGGTCTCCCTTGAAAAACGAGAAGAAAGAAAGAAGAAAAAAAGAAGCAAAAAAAGACAAAGGGAATTATTTGTACTTTGCACTAAAAAAAACGTGTGTATATTTTTTTCACGTCATCTTTAACTTCCTTTTTAGCGCTCGGACATTATTTGATTAAAGGTGATTTCATATAGTAATGTTACAAACGAACAAAATAAAGTCTAGATCAAAATAAAATCACATTTTCACAAAACATATTTAATGAACATGTGTACTGTTATTTCTTGTAAGGAATAAGAACTTGGAAAAAATTGACATCATATTGTCGATCGAGGGAGTTTACAAATGAAGCAATCAAGCCTTTTTTTTTATGATCGATATTTCTCCAATATTAACATTAAGTTGTCTTGCTCCTTGAACTGTTTCCATAAGCTATCATCTGATAGTAATTTAATATAAAGGTTTCCTATGTGGGAAGAATTCTATGTGTTTTTTCTTTAAGCCGTATACGTATCTCAAATAACCGATGGTGTAGTTCACTCCAAAAAAAGACCAAATCTTCAAAAATAAAGACAATTGATATTCTTGAGCGTGTATTATTAAGAATGATCATTTTCGATTGTAATATATGCAGTTTCAGCAAGTTGTAATTAGTGACGCCCTTTGTTTATTTTTGTTTACTAAAAATAGAGCTTTTGGATGTTGGAGTTCCAAAAGGTAATATATAAAAGAGTTACATAAAAAATAAACAAAGCAAAAAGAGTTGAAAAATGAGATTTTCAAAGCAGACTCCTAGTCAAACTGAAAAAAAAAGAGAGGTAGTGATTATAGTTGTTTCAAAACTATCTCAAGGTGTTGGATACATCTAGCTAAGTAATGCAAAAAATAATAAAACTGCAAAAAAATATAATGAAGGATGCGAGGTTCGAACTCGCGCGGACACTGTCCAACAGATCTTAAGTCTGCCGCCTTAGACCACTCGGCCAACCCTCCATAGGTTATTTTTAAAAGAATAAAAAAACACTATCATTACATCCTCAGTGTATGTATGCAGAAAACAAGCAAATATATACATGATTGAGGTTCTTCCACGGCCAGGGCGAAACAAGCCATCGTTACCATTTACTGGTGCCAATACTCTCGTATCAGCTTGTTCATCAATAAAAAAATACTGCAGGTACAACTATACGAAAAGAACTATCGTCCATTGTATAATAGCACTAATATGTCATATAGTAGTCGGCCTGCCTTTTTGGATCAGGAAGCTCCTCAGGGATATGTGGCAGGAATAGGAAGAGGTGCTGTAGGTTTCGATAGCTCTACTTCTTATGTAGACATCAAAAAATTACCAAAACGACTACAGAACCAACATTTGATTCAGAGAAAGGAAGAGTCAGGGGCTTTTCAAAACATAGATGAGGAACTGGAAGAGAAAACTTTCAATGCCATTGACTCGAAGCTAGAATCGAAGAGAAACGGGAAGTCAGGGTTTCAACAATACACCAGTACAGACACGGGTGTTAGTCCTATGAGTGGATTTGTAGACCTTAAGAAAAAGCTATCCACTGTTACTGAAAATGAGTGGCTTCATTTGCCAGATGCAGTTGACCTTACCAGAAGGAACAAGAGACTGAAAATGGAACAAGATGCAGGCGCAAAAATAGGCTATACTGCAGTGCCCAGTACCACATTGGCCAGGATCAATGACGAAAGAGAAAACATATTGGGTAAATCCTTAGATGACACCTTAAAATCAACTTCAGTAGCAGGTGCAACAGAAACGACGTCCGGTATCGAGAAGGATGGCACAAGAATAAACCAAGAAGACACACTAAAGTTGTTAGCATCGGTTGATTATAGGGCAGAGTGTGAGATCGACAAGACAAGAAAAATGCTACAATCGTACATCAAATCAGATAATAAAAACCCAAGTGCGTGGTTGGCATTAGGCAGATTGGAAGAGTCTTGCAAGAAATTCAAAACGGCCAAAAAAATAATCCTACAAGGATGTGAACACATACTATACAGTGACGATTTATGGTTAGAAAATGTCAGATTGAACATAAACTCTAATGTTCCGTATTGTAAAATACTGGTAAACCAAGCTTTGAAATATAATTTTAAAAGTGAAAACTTGTGGTTGAAAGCGATTGATTTAGAGAACCAAGTGGTAAACAAATTGAAAATCACAAGAAAAGGTCTGTTGAAAACTCCTGAGTCAGAAAAATTGTGGAAATTGGTTATTCAATTTGAGGATAATAAGGGAGAAGCTTTGAAAATGTTGGAAAAAGCTTTAGAGTTTGTTCCCAAAAGTGTCGATTTATGGATTGCTTACTATAAATTGAAAGCTGTGCTTCAAGATGGAAAACTCTCATACTTTGGTAAGAAGCAACTTTTGTCAAACATTATCAAAAACATTCCCGATTCCAAAAAGATATGGGTATTGGCGTGCCAATTGGAAGAGGAGGAAGAGAAAACTAAAAACTTGTGTGTTTCTGTTGAAAGTAACCATGTCGTACTGGATAGAATAAAGGGTATCTTGCAAAAGAACGAACTTAAAGATAATGACGTAGATGAATGGGTCACCGAGGCAGAACTGTGTAATTCTCTGGGAAAATACCCCCTTACAACAGCTTCAATCATTGATCTGTATTTGAATTTGGCGGACTTGCAAACTCTCAAATTTAATGATTTGAGCATTCTATCTCGTTTCCAAAGTTTTAATACTAAAAATTTAATTTTTCAGCACTATTTAATCAAAAATAAAGACTTGTCTTTATGGTTCAAATATTACGAATTTGGCAAAATCAATGAGGAATTGTCCACGATATTTGAATTTTGGGGAAACTACGTTACTAGCAACGCAAAAGATGATTCACAATATACCAATTGCGTTTTACTTTACTGTAAATATAATTGGAGGCATGAGGGGACACAAAAAGCAACTGGTATCATCAAAGACCTACTATCGTCTAAAAATCTCACACTTTCTGATACCATGTATGAAAAATTAGAGTTGGCTTTGATTAAGATTTATTTATACGAGGAAAGGATAGATGAGACTGGTCTTTTTTTTACAGAAATTATGTCAAACGTCGATAATAGAGCACTTTCTTCTAGAATGGCGTACAAGTACGTTGATTTTTTGAGATACACACACGCACACGTCTCTGTGATACTAAAGAAGATTGATGTCTTTATACAGCCGAGCGGAGCGTATCCAAATGAGATTAAACTATACTTGCAAAAATTGCAGATACAGTTGGACCACCCTGAACTAGCCATGGATTTCAAAAAATTTGTCCAAGTAGCCAAGGATAAGTTTCCCACAGCAGTAAACATATGGATGTATGAGTACAAAGGAGAGACACAGTACATGCCGGCCAAAATATGTTTGGATAAAGCCATTGCTCATTTTGAGAAGATGCCTCAGCAACAAAAATACAATCTCGACGTGGACTTATTATACGTGGAGAAAGCGGAAGTAGAGTTGAAATATAAATCTAATGTCAGTGAGGCAAAATTGATCATTGAGCAGGCTCTGAGTAAGTATCCAAAGTCAGAAGCTTTGCATTCTTATATGATCAACCTAACAGCAACCTCTTTGAAACCCCAAGAGCTTAAAGGACTGTTTGCTAGGTCACTTGGTCAAACAAATAACTGTGCGCGGGTTTTGTTGCAAATCGGACTATATTTTGCAAACACTGATAAACTGAAGGCCAAAAAATGGATAGAAAAGGCATCAGGAAAGGACTGCAAATTGGGTGATGCTTGGTGTTGGCTATATAGCTTGGCATCAAGTGATATTGAAAAGAAAACAATATCTGACAAAGTTGTAGAGATCGAACCTAACAAGGGAACGCTGTGGATCAGATATTCCAAAAAAAACATAACATACAGATACAAGACACCAGATAAGATACTGATGCTGATATCTGAGCAGTTATTGTAGCTCATGTGCACTATACGAAATCATGAGGAACGGTTTCTTTCTACGGTTTTATTGCAAAAAGAATGATTTCCATCTCTGGATATATTTTGGCATTCCAATTTTGCAACATCATTGATATAGTGGAGTACGTAAGCAATTTTTTTTCATATATGTAAGTGTATTGTTGAAATCTCTATGTTAATCTGACATTTTCGATTGTCGCATCTGTCAATTGCAAATGGCGATGCATATTTCTTTTTTTTTTTTTTTTTTTTTTTTTTTTTTAAATCTCCCTAACCGCTTTATAACAACAATGACTACATGATTGAATGAGTACAACTGACTGCAGTATCTCTTACTAATCCGGACCAACCAATTTCAATTCAAAGAACACCAAACAGGATCACTCCAAAATTGACCACCTGGTGATTGTTTTTTTCTTTTTACAACAAGCGTCAAAAAAAACCGTCAAGTTATACCAACACAAACATATAATCTTTATAAAGCTGAACCAGCAGTCAAATTTTATTACCACATATCATGTCAGAACAACCAAACACAGACACGGATCCTTTGAACAAATCCGAATCGTCTTTGTCATACCCCAAAACAAAACCAACACCGATACTGAATAATGAAGTTTTATCTTTCCCTCCTAGTCAACATAGATATACTGAAGAAAAACCCATAAAAAATGAACAAACAAGTAATTTGATTATTAGTGACTCTCCGATGTTCATAAACACACACAGTCCTGCTCCGATAAATGGCTCTTTAGCAGAAACAAGTGTATCCACCTATCTGTATGGATCCAGCAACAGCAGTAGCTTTCCGTCTCTCCCCAACTTAACTCTCACAAATAACTCAAAATACTTTGAAAACTCTATGCAGAGGAATCCGATGGTCAGCAACTCTAATTCTCCACCACCATTAATCATAAACCACGGAATTCACAAAGAACTACCCTCACTGTCAAACATTCTAAACAGCGATACTACTCTCTTCCAAAACAAGATACCAATGCAACCTTCTAATATAGGTCAAAATTTGGCATCCATGGCCACATCGAGCGTTGTTTTGCCCGTTTTAAATGATACAGCTCAACAAAGAGCCGATTCGTTGGAAACCCCTTTGAGGAAACCAACTGTGAAGAAAGGCTCATACTCTAGAAACGGATGTCAAGCTTGCAAAGCCAGAAGACAGAAATGTTCAGAAGAAAAACCAGTATGCTGGAATTGCGAAAGATTAGGAAGAGAATGTGTATATGTACTAAATGTGAAGAATAAAAAGAGGAAAGGCAAAGTTGAAAAGAAAGATAAAAAGATAAAAACCGAAGGTACCACTAAAGCCACACATGAAGCGTTGAAAAATGATAACAGTGTAAAGGAGCATTTAGAAGATGTGGGAGTAGATCGAGAAGCAGAAGAACAGACTAATGGAAAAGAGAATTTGGACGATACGAAACCTTTTTCCGACACCCACCTAAAATTAGATGCATTGCTCGAAAACGACGGTAAAAATATCTTGGATTCCTTTGACGATCTGGACTCTAGCGATGTCAATTTGCTACTTCAAAATCTAAATGACATTGTTTCTATGAAGCTAAATGACTCTAACATTACCCTTGATGAATTTGAAATTCCAGGTTTGGAGTTTTTCAAATTCAATCCAACTACGGACATACCCAAAGAAAAGAGTGTTTCAAAAGTGGTGAAATCAGAAACTCCGAACAACGTTGCAAAACTCTATGTTAGATTGAAGGAAAAGATAGATCATACGACTGTGAACAACAGCTTGTTGTTAAACTCCTCGGTGACAAGTCCCACTCTAAATCTGTCAGAGAAATCGCCTTTTCTGCCAATGTCCTCCTTATCTTCGAGCCATTCTAATGCATCACCCATTTCGTTAAATGCATCGCGTTGTCAGTCTGAGGTTTCTTCGCATACGCCAATCCATACACCAACGGTCCCCGTGTCAGTTCTTGTTGACTCGCCGATCACGTTCAATACGCCGTTAGACAGTTTTAGTCTAGGTGGTAAGCACGACGACTATCTAAAGATTTTTTACTATGACTGTATGGACTCGATTGCTCCATTTTCACAGGACCAAATAAATCCGTTAAGAGACACTCTTTTATTTTTTGCCAACGAAGAGCCTTACCTGCTTTCGGCGATTTTAGCTGTCGGAGCTTCTATTTCATTCCGGAAGTCCAAATCAGCAGACGACGAAAAGTTTTACTGTCAATATTTGACGCATTGTTTGAACCTGTTGAGTGAACAGTTCAAAGAAGAGAGCAATTTATTGAAAAAAATCGAGCCTATTATATTGACTGTCATTATGCTAGCTTGGGACTGCGTTTATACTATGAACTCGCAATGGAGATCTCATTTGAAGGGTGTCACTAAACTATTTCAAAAAATCAATTCGTCATCTTCCAAAGTTTTAAACCTGGCGAAATGCTGGTTCAAAGTTATGGAAACATTTGCCAATATCAGTACTGTTTTAGGTGGTGCACTGCTAGAGGACGAAGATCTAGACGCTATTTTTGATCCATACAACGAACCCTACATTGTATCTTTGAAATTTTTGAACGTCATCACTCAAATCAATGATTTCAATTTGATTAGAGGCCACAAAGAAGATTTTGATTTGGTGATCAAAGAGGTGATCAAAATGCTAAACTCTATCAGAAATTCAGAAAAGAATTATTTCAACCATATGAGGATCTTCAACAAAGATCTGGACTACTTGTTATGGTCGCCCTCTTCTAATGGTGTTGAACTGTCGTATTTCAAAATACAAAAAATATTGAGCAATATCGATAAACAATTGGACTATCAATTTATTGACAAATCCGGTGTGATTCCTATCGAGAATCCGCAACATCCACACAACAGTGGTATTATGGACAACGCCATTGACATGGTCAAATTGAAAAACACTAATGAGCTTATTGCTATAAGTTGGTACGACATTTCTCATCAAACCCAAGTTTTATCGTTTTTACTTATCGTGCTTTTAAAACTGCTGGGAATACCGAAGGAGTCTATTATGATTCAACAAGTGGTGGAGAAGATCACTAGTTTCTTCAAGTTTTTGGACAGTGAGGCACCACCTAAAAACTTGAGAACGTGTTATTGCAACTTTGCCATATTGATGGCTGGTTTGAATGCCCAAGATGAGAAAACTAGAGATGTGGTGAGAAAGTATTACGAAGTGAATGGGGACAGATTCCAGAGGCTAACGGAGCACAACTTGAATCGGTTGGAGAAAGTTTGGTATGGAGCAAAGAAATCCAACGGGACGTATAATTTGGAGGAACAAGATGTTCTAACGTGGTGAAGCCGTATGGTTTCCATCAAATTAGAACACCCATCGCACGGAAGCTCTCACTGTTTCTTTTTCTTTTTTGCTTTTTACTTTTTTGCTTTTTTCTTTTGTTTTTATCAAATGTCGGCAATAATGCACAACACATGAACGGCATAGTCATCAATCAACTCTGAGTTTTTCGCGCGGAAATTCTAATCGAAAATACCAACAAATTATGCTCGAGAGACTGACTGTGCCTGCGCGGTTCTGACAGGGAATGGTTTTTTTTTTCATCTTTCAGCAAGTAATGACTTTCGCTCTATCCCGATCAGTCTGTTTGCAAATAGATAACGATCGGAAATAGTAGCGACAGTTCGTATATAAAGGTATATATATATATATATGTGTGTGTACATGAAAACTTGTGTCAGGAAATGTGAATAATGATTTCAATATCATATTTTGCTCTTGTATCTTCACAATTGTATAAAAAAAAACATATCGCTTGTCAAACAACAAAAACGTAGGAGCTCGAATTACAGACGAGTGATCACAAAGACAATGGAAACTACAGAATATGGGTCCATCACCACGAAAAACCAGTTTTCTGCGATTAATGAAGCCAAACCGCTTACCAAAGAGGATAAGAGAGAGGAAATAGTTGTAATAGCGAAAACGTCTGTTCCACTAGCATTCACCTTTCTTTTGCAATATTCGATCACTACGATAACAGTTGTGACGATTGGAAGAATCGGTACGATTGAGTTGGGAGGAGTATCGATTGCCAATGTAACCTTTGGGGTGACTTCGGCCATTTTTATCGGGTTGGCCACATGCCTAGACACGCTATGCCCGCAGGCATATGGAAGAGGAAACCATAGTTTAGTGTTGTTGTACTTCTTAAAATGTGTGATAATTTCTTTAATAGTCGGAATCCCCATCATATTTGTTTGGTACAATAGTGGACTGATATTGAAATATATCATTCAAGATCAACAGGTGGTGGAGTATGCAAACAGATATTTGAGACTCATGTGCTTGACCGTTCCCGGCTATGTAACTTTTGAGTGTGGGAAAAAGTTTTTGCAAACACAAAATGATTTTGTTACGGGACAAAGATTGCTGTGGATTGGGGTTCCATTCAACATTTTGATGAACGTGGTACTTGTGAAGAAATATGGGTTTATTGGGGCTCCCATAGCTGTTGTACTTTCATACAATTTAATGGGAGTGATGATGTTTTACAAATGTGCCCAAACCGAGTGTTGGAAGGAATTGCCCAAAATTTCAACCAAAAATCTTTTTGAAAAATGGGGAACGTTAATCTCGTTAGCCATTCCAGGAATCATCATGCTAGAGGCCGAGTTTTTCGCATTTGAAATTCTAACCGTGCTAGCCAGTAGATTTGGTACTACCGTGTTAGCCGCACAATCTGTAGCAGCTTCGTTGCAATCGTTGATTTTCCAAATTCCATTCTCCTTTGGTGTTGCTGCATCAAACAGAATTGCATTTCATATTGGGAGCGGGAATATAGAAAGATGTAAAATGGCCACTCGTATTACGTTAAAAGAGATAGACGTGTCACTAGCTATTTTCAATTTTTCCCTATTTATGTTCTTCGCAAAACCTCTAGCGAAAATCTTTTCAAAAGATGAACAAGTCATCCAAGTGAGTGTTTCAATTTTAAGAATTATTGGATTCAACCAAATATACGATGTTTTCAATGTTTTGAGTGCAGGTTGCCTAAGAGCCCAAGGCAGACAAAAGATAGGAGGGTATCTTAACTTGGTGGCATACTACGTTATCGGATTGCCCTTGGGAGTGTACTTGGGATTCAAGACTTTTCTAGGGGTTGATGGTTTTTGGATCGGATTGGGTATAGGTATTTTAGTGCTTGCTGCTTCTGAAACCTATTTTGTAGTGAAGTCAAACTGGAAATCAATCATCAGCCAAAGCAAAAAATTGCACACCATAGATGTATAGATTGTACATAACCATTTAAACAGTTCGTTATTTGTTTGTTCTGATAAATAAAAATAAATATATACATATATGGGATATCAAAAAAAAAATATGGTTCCTACCAGGATCGAACTGGTGATCCCCGCGTTATTAGCACGATGCCTTAACCAACTGGGCCAAGGAACCTTATTTTTGTGATTTTTCTTAAAACAGGTCTGTATTCATTGTTACTTTGCATCTTCACGTTTTTTCTTTTTGATGACACATTTTATTTGTGCTAGTTGCGATATTACTCATCATCGTGTAAATTTTTTTTTCTTTTCATTCCAGAATGATTTAATTTTTCAGTGATGTATGCGGTCATTATATTCTTGCAACTTAATAGTAATTCAGTCTGTTCAATATACTTTCAAAAATAAAAAGAGCCAACGAATACCAAGCTTATCAAACCTGATACAATCTAAAAAATGTTCATTAAAAACCCAAGCGTAGGAGACAGATCCAAACTAGAAGACTCGAGAATCAAAGGTTACAATCCATTAACCCCACCTGATTTATTGCAACACCAATACCCAATCTCAAAAGCTGGTGCCAAAGTCATTATTGAAGCCAGAAACCATGTAGCTAACGTTCTAAACGGTGATGACGACAGATTAGTTATTGTTGTAGGACCATGTTCTATCCATGATCCAGAAGCTGCCTTGGACTATGCCAACAGATTAGCTGCTCTAAACAAGAAGTTGGACAAAGAACTAATCATCATTATGAGAGCATACTTGGAAAAACCAAGAACGACCGTTGGTTGGAAAGGTTTGATCAACGATCCAGATATCGATGGTAGTTTCCAAATCAACAAAGGTTTGCAAATCTCCAGAGAGTTGTTTACCAAACTAGTCGAGCAGTTGCCAATCGCCAGTGAAATGTTGGATACCATTTCTCCACAATTCTTGAGCGATTGTTTCTCTTTAGGTGCCATTGGGGCCAGAACCACCGAGTGTCAATTGCACAGAGAATTAGCCTCCGGTTTGTCTTTCCCAATCGGTTTCAAAAACGGTACCGATGGTGGTTTGCAGGTTGCTGTTGATGCTGTTGGAGCCGCATCCCATCCTCATTATTTCCTAAGCGTCACAAAACCTGGTATCACTGCTATTGTTGGTACCGAAGGTAACGAAGACACTTTTATCATCTTGAGAGGGGGTAAACAAGGAACCAACTTCGATAGTGAAAATGTCAAGAAAGCTCATCAAGAATTGGTTAAAGCTAAAATTGTTGATGCCGAAAATAAGCAAAGAAGAATCATGATCGATTGTTCTCACGGTAACAGTAACAAAGATTACAGAAACCAACCTAAAGTGGCTCAAGTCATTTACGAACAATTGGCTCAAGGTGAAAACGCCATTTGTGGTGTCATGATTGAGAGTAATATTGTTGAGGGCAGACAGGATGTTCCAAAAGAAGGAGGCAAAGATAAGTTGAAATACGGGTGTTCCATCACTAATGCATGTATCAGTTGGGAATCCACCGAACAAGTGTTAACCTTGTTGGCTGAAGGTGTTAAAAAGAGAAGAGAAGTCTTGGGCTCATCTAAATAAATAATGAGAGATATTATGTAAGAAAGAAAGAAAGAAAGAAAGAAAGAAAGAAAGGAAACATATGTACTAATGATATGCGTGTTAACTTCGTTTTTAATTTGATATAAATATGTATATACGTTTAATGCTATGATATGGGCGATCAGTGAGTGTGAATTGAAAACCGCTGACTAATCCCTGTTGAGTGAATGGAGTTTCTCGTGTTGTTCCACCACAGTTTCTTGTAACTGGGCGTTTTGTTTCTTTAATAGTTGTAATTCAATTTGATACTCTTTGGATCTACCGAAACTCAACATCTTGGCCATTTGTTGGTTTTCCTGCGTTAGAAGTTCTAATCTCACAACCATTTTATGAGCAACCGCTTCCACATCGTATATACCGTACTTCGTAGAAACGTTGCTGATTAAAGATTCGGTTGTAGACGGACTCGGGTTCATAATGATTGCAGTCACCAACGTTTCCAATCTGTCTTTTGTTTCTTCTAACTCTGCTGTTTTACTCTCCAAACTTTTTGTCAACTTGTTAACTATGGTTTCCAAATTCTTAGGCAGAACAGGAAACACATATATCTCTTCATCATCCATTTTTTGATAGACTGCATTACACTCTTCTTCATTTTTTGGGAAGCTATCAGCATTCTTTTTGTAATCCACGATTCCATTTGCTCCAGAAACGGCTGTTGGGGACGTCATGGGATTCATTGCAGTAGGCAATGCAGATTTGGGAAGATTTCTCTTTTGCAAGAATTTCTTTAAATTTTGGATCTCTTGTTCCAAAGACTCAATCTGTGTATCTTTGATTTTCAATTGCATTTCCATGCTCTTGGTATCGTTGTTGGAATGACTGATCTTATTAGCATTGCTATTTCTATAATTTTCCTTGACATTGTCAAATCTGTAGGCATTAGTTCTATAGTCCTGTTCATCCGTGTTAGTTTGCAGCATGTGCATATCATTGTTGCTGTAAGAACCAAAATTAGCATTTACGTTGGACGTATTGTGATTGTTCATGGAAGTGTTGTTCATGGAAGTGTTGTTCAACAAAGAGTAATCCTCATACTGTGTGCTCACTACCCTATTGGAACCTACTGTACCAGAGTTTTTCGGATTTGAAACCACAGGATTAGCAGAGCTAACGATAGGTGCGGTGATGTTCCGATGATTCCAGTAACTGTTGTTTGCGGGAATCCCGGTAGAAGTGTTTAGCACGGACTCCACTGTGGTGTCCATGTAGTCTGATCCCATTGTAGTGTTTGCACCGTAATATGCTGATTTTTGCTGTTGCTGTTGTTGTTGGTAAAATATGTTGTTCTGGGGTTGTTTATGTGTCGGAGAAGATGTTGTATTGCTCTGTCTTGACATTTGACTGTGAAGAATTGTAGATTTCAACGACATGTTCGAAAACGATGTATCTATATTTGGAACAGAGGTGTTCCCGTAATTATCCATTGCTGTGGCTATGACACTTTTCTTGGTTTTTCCAAAATCTTTCTTTTCTGCAGTACGTAGTCATCAAATCAGCAGGATACCATTAGTTAAATCAAATATGTTCACAAATCAAAACAAATCATGAAAGGTGTTTTGGAACAGAAAAAAAGGAATTCTCAGACTTGGTCAAGCATGTAAATCCAAACAGGTATAAAAATTCTAAGCATCGGTGGTTTAGTGGTAAAATCCAACGTTGCCATCGTTGGGCCCCGGGTTCGATTCCCGGCCGATGCATACTTTTTTTTTGAATATTTATCAGCTGTACAATTTAACTACACTGGTAAGTGCGAACAAAATGATAATGATTGCTCTGTGAGTATAATTAAAAGATACCTCACAGGTTCTCGTAATCTTTTTATCTCATCTATAGGAATGCCAGCACTGTGCAAAGCTGTTCTTCGTACACACGTTTATAAAACAGATGAAAAATAGTGCTCATCGCCGCTAGACTGAGTTGTAAAAAAAAATGTATCCATTCTCTTTGATATCTTTGATAGTGTTGGCCCCGCTGCTAGACAAAACCATTTTTTCATCATTGTATAAAACCCAAGTGTCCTGTCCATTTATGTTTTTCTTAATAAAGACAACGTAGTGTCCTGAATGAGCAGAATTACCCTTATGGCATACCACTGCCCCCAAAACATATTTCCCGCTACTGTTTTCATCACCGAAAAGCTCACTACCGCTTAGTGGATGGGCTTGGCCCGGTGGGGGTAGCACACCATCGTCGTCCATATTGTTAAAAACCCACTCTGTGGAGCGGTTGATGTCGCCGTTGTTTAGTACCAATGCTTTCTTGCATAGTCTTTCGGATAATCCCATAGAAACCATCATACTCAACGATGCCAGATCCACTGAGGGTTCGCTAGTGTAATGTGGTTGTGATGATGGTGGTGGTAGAACAAATGGCTCATTGACATCCGAATCTTCCATATGTTGGAAGATCCATTCCATTGCGTTGTCTGGGTCACTAGAGTTGCCTGTGTGGAATAGTGCTCTTTTACAAGCGTTGGCAGAGAATCCGGTTTCCATCAATTGATTCAACACTGCTGCGTTAGGAACAAATGAATCCTTTCCAGATGACTCTTCATCTTCTTCTATTAGTGTTTCATCACTATTCAATGGGGTGCTTTTATAGGTTGTCAAATCCAAGAATTCCGGAATATCCAAAGAACTGCTGGTCTTGACCGGTTGCCAGTTGACCAACTTCAATCTTATTGGATTAACTACCAACGTCTTTGGATATGTTTTCATGAAAGACGTTTTTTCCATCTGCGTACTATCACCACAATTAGGACATTTGAAATCGATGCTTTTGTCTGGCTTGAAGAAATCATCAATTCTGTCTAGGAACTTCTGCTTGTCCAAGTCTTCGTTTAGAGACACTTGCAAATTTTCGCAAGGTTGTTCTAGATACTTGACTCTTCTACAATTGTTGCATTTCAATTTATCCTGAGAAACGAATCTGAACGAATTATTAGGATTTGTTAATATCTCCTTTGGAAAGAGCTTTTTGTCAAATGTTTCGAGTACGTATGTGAAAAACTCCATTGCGTCTTGTTGTCTTCCGGATTTGAATTCTTCATGATTACCAGCAACCAACTTTTTGAATAATGTTGGCTTGATCCCAACTGGATATTTCTCGGCTTCAATTGTCATAGCTCTGACAAGTTTGACCACTTGGCACTTGAAATTGGTATTCACAAAGACAACACCGTCGGGATATTCTAGTAGTGGTTCAAGCAACATTTTGTTTTCAGTTTGAAACCATGCATCAACTAAACATTGGATGATCGAGTTCATGTAACATGAGTTCCCTAGATTGATTAGACCACAACCCACTTCTGGGTTTGGTGAAAGAGGTTGCAATTCGTTACCCTGAGAGTCTGTCATTTGGAAGTCCCAGTTCATGTTCTGTTCTATGTTCAATTCTGTCAACGACTTTTCTGTCTGTTGTTTTGAGTCTAGGTTTAAGAGTTCCAAGTACCGGCTCAAATGGCCATCGTGGATAAACTTCTCTTCAAATTTTACCTCATCGTTACAGTCGTAGCAGTAAATATCTCTAGAGTCTTTTGTCAATGAGCCCAACTTGACTGCTAAGGCGTGTTTAGATGTATCATGATGAATGACGGCATGCGAGTTCCCCTCGATCCCAACTTGTTCTCTACCACAACCAACATTCCCACATTCTAAACAAAGCCACAAGTTGTCGATTAGTGAACAATCGTTACATTTTTTTTCTTCTGCTACCTGCAAAATCAATGCATCGTTTGTGACACGATTTTGCAAATTTTTGATGTGTTTGCATGAGCCGATTTCCAGTTGCCAGGCGTTGCTCATTTCCACAAAGTCTTGGTTTTTTTTGTTCAAAATCTCATTGACTTTTTGTTGCAATGGTTTATCCTGGCAACTATTAGAGTCAACCAAAACCTCGCTCCCGTAACGACGTAATGCCCAATACGTTTCATACATTTCATCTTCCGATGGCTCGTTCTTGACTTCCAATTTGATTTTCTTGATAGAGCCTTCATCGTCATCGCTTTTCTCAACAATCTTGTCTTTTCTAGTTTTCTTGACACTCAATACGTTTTGGTGCTCGTTGTCTGTGGCTTTTGAATGATACCCCCAATGGTCATCACAAAAACTCTGGTAACAGTGTAAGCAAATGTTCAAGCATGCCTTCTCTTCAGCTGTCTCGTTGTACAAGGAGCTAAAACAATAGACACAGTCATCTTTATACACAGTTGAAGGAACGGGCTGAAAGAACGAAAGATGATCCATATTAATTCGTGAGTGTGTGATACCTGCTGTGTTGAGTAGGCTCCAAGTGTTTCTATACAATATACACACGAGACTTCACTGTATGAACAAGCCAAATTCAGCGCCACTAACGGCCATTGTTAATTCCCCTATAGCATATCTTCAAGTTCTCTGATGAAAGCTGAAAAAAAAAGAGAACACAATTACACACACACACGTGATTATCTGTAATGTTGTTAGAGTATATATATATACAAGATTTGATTATGTACAGGAGGAGAAGAACCTTCTCTTCCACAACGCCCAGAAACAAAGAAAGTAGTACCTTTCCCTCCCTCTATGTTTTTTTTTTTTCCTCCTGGCTCTTCAAATTGATTTCCACTCGACTGTTTTTGTAAAATCATCCACTTTACATTTTCTTGGTATTATCAAGTTTTTCAACAAGTACGACGTCCCAATTTTCCCTGAACCTTGAGAGTATTTGGTAAAATAAGAGATGACGTTGGTCGTTGTTGGAGCAACTGATCTGTTGGTTTTGTCGTTACCGACAATATAGTTGTGGACGTCCTTTTCTGTTGGTAAACCATAGTTTTCAATTGTTGGGCTCAAAGATTCCAAACCATCAAAAGTGCTTAGCTCATGTTTTTGAAGTTCAACCTGTCTCAATGGGGATTCCGAGTAGATTTGAGACAAGATGTCCTTGGACAACATAGGTTTCCCTGAAGCCAATTGTTGGTCCTTCAATTTCTTGATAAATTTCTGTTCTACGGCTGTTGCAAAATCATTGGTTTCAGGTTCCAAAGACATGTTGATGGCAGTGACCAAATCTTGTTTCAAAGCAGAGCTTGGGTTTGGTGCATGCAAGTTTCTTTTGAACTGTTCGATACCAATTTGCAAAGAGATTTGTGATTTTTTCTGTAGGGTTTCTAAAGTTTTAGAAGCAAATTGTATTTCCACTTCGTTAAATTGAGATGGGTTCCCAACAATATTTTCCAAATTCTCCAAAATCTTTGTCAAGTTATTAGATGAATCTGCTTTGAAGATTTTTTCAATTATGTTTAATTCATCAGAGCAATACTTGAACTTGTAATTTTCTGGTAATGGAAAGGAAAATTCTTCAATCGTGGTAGCAAAATCTTTGAAACCCATGATTTGTTCAATTTATGAGATTTGATCTTTCCAGAAACTTTCTGCTTCCATTTTGTTACCCAATTGTTTTCTATTTATCTTTCTTAGAGTCTTGAAAATTTCCTTATTTCTTTCAGCTAGTTCTTTAAAATGTCCAATATTGTTCAACTCAGATAACCTGATTTCCAAATCTTTTAGATTACCACTGCTGATATAATGAGTAGCAAAACCTGCCATGTATGTATCCGCACCACTTAGAACATCACCGGTTAGACAAAGATATAAACCCAATTGACCTTCAGAACCTCCAACAGTAGTCTGTCTTGGTAGAGTATATGATACACCACAGTCTGGAAAAAATCCAATGCTCATTTCAGGCATACTCCACTTAGTGTTTTCAGTGGCAACTCTTAACGGTGAGAATGTACTCAGTCCAACACCAGCACCATAGGTTAGCCCATCCATTATAACAATAACAGGTCTCTTTGATTCAGAAATCAATTTTTGTAAAGAATATTCGTTAGAGAAAAATTGGACAATTTTATCTGTACTGCTGTTAGTTTTGTTTTTCAAATCTTTTTTCTCCAAAATGTTTTGAACAACTTCCACAATGTCAGCACCAGAACAAAAAATCAAAGCATCATGGGTACTGTTGTTTTCAGTATTGTGACTACTTTTCAATAAGATACAATCTGTAGATGTGGATTTGTTATAGTCAGCAATAGTGTTTGCAATTGTAGAGCACATTGAAGAGCTCAAAGCATTAAGCTTCTCTGGTCTATTCAAACTGATAACCCTAACCGTGCTACCGACATTGGTAACTGTGACACTAGGCTCATTATGGAAAGAAACCAATGTTGAGTTTAGTCTTAAAAAGTTAAGTGATCTCTTGGAGGTGGCACTAGCAGCTCTCGTTGCTGTTTTCGTAGTAGCAAAATTCATCGTTTCCTGTCTGTTTGAACCCTTTTCTTCTTGTGGTTTTTTTATATTGATAGTTTGTTAAAGGGAGAGTATTTGTTAAACTCAATCAAAAATAAGTCAGGAATTATCATTCTTCTTGGTCAACTGAAGAGCGAAGAACGAATATTTTTTTGAATTTTCTGCCAAAACGAAAAATTGCAAAATATTGACTGTTTTGCGTCTGTCAAGTCACATCTAAGATCACGTGTTCGGCGATGAGGAGTACCTAAAGTTGACGTGAATATACAGCCAATTCAATAGCGAATACATGAGTAAATTGATTAACTTTAAATACAAGCGTGTGTTTATAAAGTAATATATAACTGGGTTATATAATTATGAGCCTAATGGTATGTATGTGTGTGTGTGTGTGTGTTTATGAAAAAAAAAGATGAAAGACAGGAAAAATGATAGGGAAAACGGTAATGTGTGTATGTAAAGTCTAGCACGTTTCACCGATCAAGTGGTGTATAATGTATAGGCATGTTTCTGTTTTCTTTTTTCGATGCATGCGATCACTTCAAAAGCATAGATTGTAAAAATATTTCAAACTCCCGTATATAGCAAATAAAACAAAAAAATTGAAAGTGGTGTAGACCATGGAGGTGTCCAGCATCGACAATAACTGGCAAGGGAAATGGCATAGATAAAGCCACCAGCATCTTTTTATGACTCTCACCAATTGCTCTGACATCGAATGATTCTTCTCTTGGTTCCACTTTTCATAGTCCGTAGGAACGTTCAAGTATTTTGCAATTACATCTACAGGAGATTCGGTATTTAGTTGGGTTGTGGTGCTTGCCATGTTTATTTGTATTTCGTATGTGTGTGTTTTGCAGTTATCTAACCAAAAACGAATGATCTAGCTCGATGTGAGAGTGAGTTTCTTGTTGGGTTATGTTCTTAGAGTGGATTACATATATAAGAAAATAAAATCAATCGAGCAAATTTTCGAAATAGAAAACTATTTATCTACATTCGTAAGAGAATAGCAAGCGATAGAAATCAACAAAAGATGCGGGAAAAAAAAAAAAATCAAAAAAAAGTAAGAAAGGAAGAAAGCAATAAATTATTGTTATTTGCATGGTGTCACGAGGAAGGTTATTATTTATTGTACACGATATCTACAGACTAAAGAAGGATATTTTATAACACACAGCTGACAGCCTATTGTATGTAGAAAACCACAATATGTCACTTCAGAATCCCTTAGTAAACTTCCCGAATATACTTCTACGTTTGTTTTCTTTGCTAGTAGAAGAAGAACTAGAATCTCCCCCAGCTGTACTGCTTTGCTTATCTGACCCACTATTATTCTTACCCAAACGATCCAAGTCCAACGACTTTCTAGACATTCTGTGGAATGATTTTCTCACCGCGTCTTCAGTCTCTCTTGGTTTGCTTGTAGTTGAGGATGATCCGTGCGTCTTGCTGTATGAGGATGTTGGGTTGTGTGTCTGGAACATCTTTAAAGGGTGGATTTCCTCTGTTTCTCTGTCTCTGCTTAGATCTAACGATTTTTTCTTGTTTTTCGTACTAAATGCTTCCACATTATGTTCTGTCTGGAAGTCTGTACTCTCTTGTGTTGTAGTTTTCGTTTCTGATTTCACTGAATTTCTGCTCTTGGGAATCAGAACTTGGTCATAATACCCATCCTTGATATTACTACTACTTTTAGTACCAAAGTTGTTCCCACTACTACTCAGAGTATTTGATACAGAGCGAACCACTGTATCAATTTCATTCTTCTTCTCTTCGATATTGTCAAAACTTGATTCTTGATTCATGTTGTTATTACTATTACCGTTTCCCCCAAAAGTGTTGTCATTATTCCCGTAAGTGTTTCTAGGCACGCGCATACTCTTACTTCTATTCAATGGACTATCTGTTGAAGAAAGAAACTCTGTTGGGGATTTAGATGAAGGTGAATTGTCATCAAAATCCACTTCAGAAATTCTCAGATTTAATGATTTTCTAGGCTGCGCTGGTTCACTTTGCTGGTGGAAAGTCGAAGGTGTAGACTTTTGAATTCCTGCAATCTTTCTAGTTTCGTCACTGATATCTTTCCGCAGGCTGTTCAACGAAATACTTTCTTGTGATACCGATTCTTCATCGTCGTTGGCAAAATCACCTTCTTTGTTTCTGCTTTCTGTACTGCCTCTCATTCTTGAGAAATTTATCACATTTTCATTGTCGTCACTCTTGTCTTCAACAAAATCTGTCTTGTTTGCAAAATCATTAAGCTTCGTTCTATAATCGTAACCTTTCACCACCTCTTCTCCCTTACGATTATTGAAAGATCATCTTTTCTTGCCCTTTGGATCTTTTACTTCCGGTTCATCAAGTTCTGGTGTACTACCTCTAAGGTCCATATTGTCAAAGGTCAACTCCAACTTTGCTGGTTTGGTGATTGCAGACTGCAATGTACTGTTTGGGAAAGAAGACTCTTGGTAATTCGACTGAGAAGTAACTGGAGGATATTGCGTCACACCGGGGTTGGTGTACATTTGGGTCTGTTGTGGAGTTTGCTGTTGTTTTTGAGAATGATGGAAATGAGAATTATGAGATGCACCACCAGATAACATCACGTCAGCATCTGCTCTTTTCCCTATCTTGGAAGGTGCCATGTTGGGTGTCACTGATGGCAGTGGTGTGTGTGATGGCAACGGTGTTGTACGGAAAACATTCTCACCAAATATATTGTCACTGACATTAGCAGGCGCTTCTTTGTGATCATTTGATAATTGGTCAAAAAAGACATTGTGAGTATCGATAGTTGGCACATTTTTATCTGTTGTTTCATTTTTTTGCGACGCAGTGTTTGCTATTTTCGGGAACGGGTTGTTAGATTTGTGTTGCTTGATGTTCTGAATTTCTGGAACACCTGGCACTCTGCTGTCCTTGCTGTTCGCCATACTATCTAATGGATATTTATTAGAAGCCTCTTTGTTTTCCATCAACAAGTTTTCAACACTAGGAAACTTCTTTATAATCTCTTGGATCTTACTATCTGTGCTATCAAATACAGGAGCTGGCTGAACGGTGGAGTTTTTCAATGAAGTATACGGGTTCTTGCTCGCAGGTAGTGGTTGTTGTTGTTGTTGTTGTTGATTTATTTTCCCCATGTTCACAGGCTGCTTACTAGCAACTTCAAAAATGTTCAAATACAACTCGTTATCACTGACTTTTTTCTGCTGATACATCATATACATCTGGTATTGTAGGGCTTGGACCTTGGATTGATACTGGCCGTATTTATTAAAGTCATACGGACCTTGTCCATAATAGTCAAAAATGTTTGCCGGGATATCTATCTTCATGATATTACACAATTCATGAATAATTTGATAGATATTTGGTCTCAAAGATGGATTCTCAGCAAGCATGACAATAATCAAATTATTCAAACCAGATAGATTATGGTTGATCGGAATGTCGTATTTGGAATGCAATATAGCAAATTGGCCAGTCAATTCAAATGGTGTAGTATAAAACAGTAATTTGTAAAGAAATACACCTAATGCCCAGATATCTGATTTCTCATTTATGGGCAAACATCTGTATAAATCAATCATTTCAGGAGCTCTGTATTGCGGAGTGGTATGCACGTATATATCATTTGATAGAAAGGCAATATCTTGATGAGATGTGACAATTGGATAGCACGGAGTGGTAGAACCAAAATCACAAAGCTTGAATCTGTTGTCTTTGTCCACCAACACATTTTCAATTTTGATGTCCTTATGAATCATTGGCTCAGGTCTACAATGCATTTCAAAAAGCGCTCTTGATATGTCGAACATTATATTCAGGATCTCCACATCGTTCAATTTAGTTTTCAATCTATCGTTCATGTAGTCTAATAGAGATTTGTTTGGACAAAGTTCCATCAACACTAGAACTTCAAAATAAGTTTGTGTTGGCACTTGTGCTTCCTCTGAGTTATTCTGTTGCTGCTGCTGCTGCTCTAGGACTTGATCTAGATCGTCCGTATCCGGGAACTTCGAGTCAAAATACTCTTGGGATTGTGTCTGAGTAGAAGATGACAGTGTATCTACAACTTCAGCTTCAGCAGGCGGATATGTTTTTTGTTCTGCGTTGGAGTCAAAGTATTTAACTACTGTAGAACAATTTTTCAATTTTTTCATCGTTTCCACTTCAACTCTCAACTCGTTCAATCCATTTTGATCCATACAAAACACTCTTTTCAAACATAAAACATCGCCCTTGTTCTACATTGATTTATCTGAATTGTTATTGATGCCATTCAGATACTCAACAAATTTCACCATGTAGATGTGAGCAAACCCACCTTCACTAAGATACTGGATAACCTCCACCACATGTGAACCAACTGTTAGTATGGTTTCCGGTTCCAGAAGCTCCATTACAGGGAACCCTGATTTGGAACGGCCAACACTAGTCGTGGAGTTGCTGATGCTCGATGACTTATTGGTATTTGTGCTTTTGTTGTTGTTGTTGTTGCTGTTGTTGTTATTATTATTAACATTTGGGGGCAAAGATGTATATCTGTTATGTATTTTATTTGACGATTTTGAAGAGTTCAAACTTGCTTGATCTGAATTCATACTGCAAAGCCTGTGTGTTCTTGTTTCTGTTTCTTGTGTTTTTATGAAGCAATCCCTTATGACAAATGTTTTTGTGTGTGTTTGTGTGTAGCTAAAGCGATATAAGCTGCTAAACGATATGTAAGATCACTTTGGATTTCCTTCTCTCTTAGGTATTATAAACAAGTATTGTTATTTATACAATGATACAAGACATTACAAGACACTCGGAATACCACTATATCCATGAATACAACATATATATAAGAAAGTGTTGAGTTTTTTTATTTCGTAAATAATAAACATGTCTTCATATGAACTGCATGATTGAACATGTGTGTGTTAAAAACATATCCATTTATAGAACAAACCAAAAATAGATGAGAATCTTGAACTCCTATAATAAAGGTCATAAAAAAAAAAAAGAGTGCGAGAGAAAAAACCAAAAAAAAAAAAAAAAAAAAAAAAAACAAAGACAGAAAACATTGGACGGTGAGTTGTTCCGCTTTGTTTAATTAAATTCGAGAACATTTTGTAATAAATGAATATATTAACTTTCCGATTCACTCATATGATATGAACATGAAGAAGATAACAAGCCTAAGAAGCATTGAGCCATACTTTATATCATACAATTAGCTCTATATATCGCTTAGGTAATCTTTCAAGATCATTTTGATCTCTAGTTCGCTGTACGGGACATCTATGGCCTCGACACCGGATCTTTTGTTTTTAGCAATGATTGCCATTCTGTGTTCAATGTATTCTCTCATCATGTTTCTTAGTGCCATCTCATTCGAAACAATGAAATCGTCTCGGCAAAGATCGAAAAATGGTTTGAATTCTATTCTGTATGCCTTGTTGAATCTCCCACTCTGTTGTTCTTTTCTCCCCAAAATTGTCTCCAGTAACAATTTGTACATCTTCTTGGAGTTCAGAGTCAGCGAGTCCAAAACATATTTGACACCGGTCAATGTATTGCTGTTGTCTGTGGTTTTCTTAGAACTTGCTGTCAGACCACTACTAGCATGTGGCGCCACGTACTGTGTGTCGTGATAAACCGTTTGGAAACTATCGTATTGGAAAGAATGCTCTAGTGAGTAGAATCTGAAGTTGGTGGCATCGTGGTATACAAAATTGAACGCAACTGCACAGTTGTGGTCGTACAACATTGGTGATTTTACATGGTCCATGGAACAGACAAAAGCAATACAGTTGATCTGTGCTAGCAAAGTTAAGAATGTAATGAACTTGGGTTTGTGCGATTGAGGTCCGTCAAAACTGTGCATGCACACGATCAGTTTGAAAGTCTGATCAAACCCTGAGTTCGTTATGTTGTAATATTTTATTAGAATGTTGATTTCAAAATGAATCGAATTCCCCCATAATTTACTTTCTCCTGATGACTTTTTCTTTCTCTTAGCATCTTCTTCCTCTTCGTCGTTATCTTCAAGGTTTTCGTCTTTGAGAAGTTCTTCATCTGAAAATTCTAAGCCATCGTTTGCTGAAAGGGCTTGGGTTTTCGCATGTTGTTCCAACACATGGACCAACTCTTCGTCGTCTACCTGAATGTATTTAATGACTTCTGCGTATATCTCTCTATAGTTCAACTGTGTATTGTATCCGTTCACATTTAGGACAGGGATTCCATCGTCGACATCGTCGTCATTGATGGAGGTGTTTAGATTGAACGATAAATACTGCTCGCACAACTCTTTCAAGAAAGTTCTCTTCGATCCGTATCCATAAAACAGTAGTGAAAAGTTCTGTTTCAGTTCAAATGTATACTGTGGGTATAATTTCGACTTGATCTCTAGGGCATCTTCGATTCCATCTTTGTAGTTGTTCAGAGCATGTGGTTGTTGATCCAGTTCTTTTAGCACCGCGTTGTACTCTTCTCTTGACACAGTAGGTGCGAGTTCCATGGAATTGTCACTGATTGGAGCTCTAACCTTTGATACAAACAACACTTTGCTCTGATCGATGAAACCTTCAAAACCATCGATGAACGAATTAGTCGTTGTACTCGAGGCACTGCTACTTGCCTGCAAATTGTATTCTGGTGGTTGGTAGTCGCTTGGTACCTGGGTTGGTACAAATCTTCTTCCTGGTACTATTTTCATTTTTTTGGAAGATACATTATATTGTGTCATTGATCTTTATGTGTTTTATTGTCTTGTTGTGTATGTTCTTTCTGTCTCGGATATCAAGATTTGATCAAAAGTGTATCAGATCATCATCTCTCGGGGTAATACGCATGCTGACGTTTTTTCATTGTTTTTTTTTTTTTTTTTTTTTTTTTATGGTTATTTCATCACCTCACCTTTCTTTTTAGATGTGATTGTTGATTTTGAAAAGAAAGAGAGAAGAAGAAGAAGAAGAAGAAGAAGAAAGACACATCGATTGAGAAAAAAAAAACTGTCAGAACCCAGCAGATGTTGTCGTTTTGTCCTAATTGCTATAACATGTTGTTAGTGGAGAAGAGTGAGGTCACCGGGATATACAATCTAAGTTGTCCTAGTTGTCCGTATAACTTCATTATCGATGGGAACATTAAAATATACGACAGAAAGAAACTACCAAAGAAGGAAGTGGATGATGTGTTAGGTGGAGGTTGGGATAACGTTGATCAGACCAAAGTACAGTGTCCAAACTATTACAAATGTGGTGGTGAAAGTGCTTATTTCTTCCAGTTGCAAATCAGATCTGCCGATGAGCCGATGACCACTTTTTACAAATGTGTAGAATGTGCCAATAGATGGAGAGAAAACTAACCTGTACACCTTTTTGTATGTGTGTACGACTGTATAATAACAACCTTTATAGAAGACAATATATATAATAATAATAATAATAATAATAATAATAATAATAAAATTGATCATTAATTACA
>PTXO01000119.1:0-24408 GCA_003020785.1 Hanseniaspora gamundiae
AAAAAAAAAAAAAAAAAAAAAAAAAAAAAAAAAAAAAAAAAAAAAAAAAAAAAAAAAAAAAGAGAACAAAAACATCAAAAAAAGGGAAAAAAGATTTAACAAAAATGGCTAGTCCCATTATTATACACATTATAGTGTGGTATAGTATAGTACAATTCAATGTCAATTGATAAAACATTAAACATTCAATTTCTTAACAAAGGCTTCTTTGGCCAATTGAATCAAAGAGTCCAATTCTCCACTATCTTCACACATTGAGTAGAAAATAGATTCCTTGTTTAATAACAAAGAGTAAGGATGGTCATATTCTTTCACTTCACCAGCATCCATGACCAAGATTCTATCGTAATCGATGATCGATCTTAATCTATGTGCAATTGTTAAAATAGTAGAATTGTTAAATTCTTCTCTGATAGTATCTTGAATCTTGGCATCGGATTTGTAATCAATGGATGCAGTAGCCTCATCTAGTAACATGACTTTAGGCGATCTCAACAAAGCTCTTGCTAGACAGACTAATTGTCTTTGACCTTGTTAAATGTTGGCACCACCCTCGCTGATTGGATTTTTCACATTCAAAAATTTATTGATATTTTCAGACTCTTGTTCAACTTCTTCTTCAACTTCTTCACCTTCTCCTTCTTGTTGATTTCCAGCTACATTGTTACTTGTCGTGACTTTAACGGTCGGTGGACTAACAATTGTTTCTACAGGAGCAACATAACCATTTTTCAAAGTCAATAGTTCTTCAGATGTAATCAAATTGACTCTTCTCAATGATTCATAGATTTCATCATCGGTGTATTCGTCATAAGGATCCAAATTAGTTTTGATAGTTCCGGTAAACAAAGTTGGATCTTGTGGAATAATAGTGATTGCTTGTCTCAAACGTTTCAATGGAATACTAGTGATATCAACACCATCAATCTTGATAAACCCAGTTTCAGGATCTAAAAATCTAAACAATGCAGTAATAATAGTAGATTTACCAGCACCGGTTCTACCAACAATACCAACTTTAGCATTGCTTTCAACGGTAAAGGTAACATTCTTGATCACTCTTGGTAAAGTAGCAGCATATCTCAAAGATAAATCGTGAACTTCAATGTTACCTTTTTGTGGCCATTCAACTGGTGGTTGATATCCATCTTTATTCAAAGGTTCTTCTTCAATGTCAGTATATTCCTTTAATCTTTCAACAGAATTCATAACCATTTCAACACTGGAATACATTCTAACTAACCAAAGAGCAGATTCAGCAAACGAAATAGCATAGGTCAATGAAATACCGGCCATACCAGCATCAATAGACTTCAATTGGACTAGAATAGAAACACCAGAGAACAAAATAACAAAAGCACCGATCATATCGATTCTGAAGGCCAACCATCTGTTGGCAACCCACATGTAGAAGAAAGGTCTATTGTTTTCGTCAACTTTGTCCAAGTTCTCTTCGATAAATCTTCTCTCATCACCATACGCTCTAATAGTACTAATACCAACCAATGTCTCAGAGAAATGTTGATGGATTGGAGATCTAGTAATACTTTCAAATCTTTTAACTTCTCTGGAACCACTGATATAGAAGTAACCCAATAGATAGTACAAGAAACAAATGATGATCGCACCAATCAGAAAAGCAGGTGTAATGAAAGTTAGCAACAAAATAGTTGAGATACATTGAACCAGAGAAATGAAGGAAATTTCCATGAAGGGTGAGATTTCTTGATCAACAGTTTCAATATCTCTAGAAAATCTATTCATAATTCTTCCAACAGGGGTGGAATCGAAAAATCTCAATTTGGCATACATAACGTTGCTCAAAACAATACCAAACATCTTTCTAGAGGCATTAATACCAGCAATGAAAGTGATAACAGTTTTTGCGGAAGAAATAATAGCACCTAAACAACCAATACCAAAATAAATCAGTAGATAGTATTTGGTAGAGTGTCCGGTGGTTTCAGAGATGGAAACGGACGATGAGGAAACAGCACCTGAGACCATGTTATTGGAAATAAAGGACGACATGCTAACGGTAGGATCGTATTCGACTTTCAAAGGCATTAGAACAGAATGGATTGGAGCTGTGTTGATGAAAGTACCAACGACCTCAGTCACATAATTGTGAGCGGCCCAATATCTAACCCACCAGGATTGCAAAATGTTGGAGAAATTGGCGATAAAAAAAAAAATAATCAAAAACGAAATAATTTTCCACCCACCAAAAACATATCCATACCACTTGTAGACTTCAATAGAAACAACACCATCGGCTTTGGTTTCATCTTCCACTAGTTTACCTATATTTTTTTGATCTTTTTCGCTTGATTTGACTTGAGTTTGTTCAGCTTCAGAGCTC
This sequence comes from Hanseniaspora gamundiae, assembly GCA_003020785.1. Taxonomy (NCBI): domain Eukaryota; kingdom Fungi; phylum Ascomycota; class Saccharomycetes; order Saccharomycodales; family Saccharomycodaceae; genus Hanseniaspora; species Hanseniaspora gamundiae. Next base: position 2,363 of record PTXO01000119.1, read on the forward strand.
AATTTGCTCAAATCAACACCTTTTTTAGTTTCAGGAGCACCCGCTTCTTGAGCACCTTGGCTAGCCAAGTTAACAGAAGAAGCAGTTTTGGTAATGATAATGGTTTTAACAAATTCGTCATCACCCAATGCACCTTTGGACAATAGTTCCAATGGTTCACCTTGATCTTTGACTTTACCGTTTTCCAAGATAACAACCCATTCAGCGTTTTTCAAAGTCAATGCAATGTTGTGAGAGACCAAAATACACGTTCTTCCTTCCATCAATGGACCGATGATACAGTTTTCGTAGATCCACAGAGCGGTATGGGAATCCACAGCACTCAAACAATCATCCAACAACAAATGTCTCGAGGTCGAGTACAAGGCTCTGGCAAGAGACACTCTTTGTTTTTGACCACCGGACAAGGTAATACCCTTTTCCCCAATTTCAGTTTGATCACCGGCAGCCAAGATTTCCAAATCTCTTTTCAACCCACAAGCTTCAATGACTTTTTGGTATCTCTTTGGATGGAATTCCGAGTTGAACAAAATATTGTTCTTAACAGTGTCGTTTAACAACCAGGCAGCTTGAGAACAGTAGGCAATAGTATTGGACAAACCATCTTTTGAATCGATCAACATATCCTGTTTAGGTTCTAAAATTGGAACGTAGATTTTACCCGAGATCAGATCCATTTCACCTAGCAAACCCATCAATAGGGAAGTCTTACCTGAACCTGTTGGTCCAATAATGACGTTTAATTTCCCAATTTTGAAATCGATATTCAATTTAGACAATTTGAAATCGTTTGTGTTTTTATCCCAAGAGACTGTAGCATTTTCAAATTTCAATTTGTCATCAGAAACGTTTAGTTGTTGGTATTTATCAGTTTCCTCTTGATTTAAGAAGTTTTGAATTCTATCAAGAGAAACTTTACTTTGGACAACAAAAGAAGTCATATCGGATAAATGATCCAATGGATTTCTCAATAGGGTGAACAGAGATAGAGCAGTGAAAGCAATTGGAGTAGTTAGGACCATTTTTTGAACGTAGATGAAGTAGGCAAAGGATACCGATGTAACGATAGAAGGTGTGATGAACCAAACCAAAGATCCCCCAGCCCAGATGAAAGTTCTTTTGATTAACATTTGTAATTCTTTTTCTCTGATGTTTTTAATTTCCGTGATGAAATTTTCTTCCCAAGAGAAAAATTTGATGATTCTGATACTGTTTAAAGTCTCATTAATTTTTTGAATTCTTTTATCTGTGATAGCTAGGGATTTTTCTTGTAATCTACCCAAGATCATAGCCAATTTGTAATTGATTGGTGTGGCAATTAAGATTAGAATGGTACCAATGATAGCTGCAAAACCTAACAATTTGTACAATAAAGTTAAAGCTACAACTGTCATAATAATGGCAGAGATGAAATCGTGCAAATAAGAACAAACCTCACTGACTTTGAAAGCATCCACAGACATCAAGTTGATGATCTCACCTAGATTGGCAAACTCTTCAACTTTTTCTTCATCGTCTTGAGATTCATCGGTTTTCTGTTGAGGATCTTTCCATTCACCATTGTTGATGATTTCATTTGCTACAGCATCTGCAGCCATCAAATTGACATCTTCATTAGATCCTGTAGTTTTCTTAGAGCTATCTTTAACATCAGAATTTTCATCAGTTTTAGATGAAGATGGATTAGAGATTTTTCTTCTTAGAGCTTTTGTATAGATTTCACTAATAAGAATAGATCTCATTCTAATACAAACTCTTCTTCCGTAAAACAAAGCTTGTCCAGAGACAATAGCCGCCAATATTTTACAACCAAACATTGCGAAAACGTAAAACCAAGCAACATTTTTTGGAGTAGATTTTTGATCACTGACGTATTCTAAAATTCTTTGTAATAGGATAGTAGGAACAAATGAAATGATACTATCACACATAGCCCACCAAGCTTGTAATAAAAGATATTTTGTGAAAAAAATAATTAAATCTCTAGAAAATTTAGATTCATCTTTTGAAAATTTTTTAAAATTTTTTAAAACATTTAAAGAATGATCTTCTTTTGATAAACTCCAAATATCGTTAATTTCAATAGTTTTCAAATGTGATAACCAAACAAATTTATCTAAGAAAGACCATGAAATAAATGAAAACAATGAAGATTTAGGTTCTGGAGAAGGTTGAATATTTGGTTTGGTCATGTAAAGAATTGGTAATACATTTTTAATAGGAGATAACCCTAATGCACAAAACAAAATTGTAGAAATAACAAATTGAACGTTGTAATAGTAATAAGTCACTGTGGAAGTTGTATTGTTATCACCAATAAATCTACTTCTAAATGGTAAAATAGATGCAGTGAAAAGAATCAAATATGAAGCAAAACTACATGTCCATAATTGTGACTTGTTGATGATATCGTTGGAGTTGTTATAGTTGAAAAACAATCTTGTTGAAACGTTTATAAATAAAATCGAATACAACGATAGATTGATTAGACAAACTTTCATTGGGAAATCAACTAGTCTATCAGCATATCTAATAAAGATGAAAATGTGATATACAAATTGAATAGAGATTAAAAACCATTCCAAAAACAATCTGGAACTCTCTTTGAAATTTCTCTTGTATACAATTTCTTTATAATTTTTTTTATCCATGGACAATTTGAAAATAGAAAAATGTTTAGCTCTCAAATCGTTCTTATTCTGTTCTTTCAACAATGGAGAAGTTTCATCATCATCATCAATATCAATATCATTGCCTTCACCGTCTTGATTAATTTTTTTAAACTTTTGTAGTTTTTTAATATATGAACTATAGTTATAAGCAGCATATAATATATTGAATATTAGTAGTACAAATGGTATATAGTAATGTAGATCTATAATTCTTCCACATGGAGTTATATCATCAAAATCCCAAAACTTACTGCCTACGGAACAGTGAAGTTGAGGATTTGACGGTAATCCAATGGTTGAATTTTTCTTATCAAACATGAGAAAATCCATATTGTCTGTGTTTCTCTTTCTCTCTATGTTTTGAATTATCTCTAGTGAGTAGATTGAGAAAACATAAAATTATCACCGACCTCCACGAATAAAACAAACCACAATCATAAATAAGAGAAAAGAAAGACACACCCTCTTATATACTTTTGAAAATTACACACAGGGATCTCTCAAGTCACATTGGCTTATCATCAATCATCATACAACAACGGCTCTTTTATAGATCATATATATATATATATATATAAATACACACAAGATAATCTTAAAAGATGCGATGACACATTTTTTTTCTTCTTCTTCCTATTAATTATAATCGTAATAGTATTTACCACTATCTCTATTAGAAACCAATACACAACACGTAAAATGAAATAAAAAAGAAAGAAAAACAAACAAAACGGCAGTAAAAATGATAATAAATACGAATAAAGGAAAATATTGAAAAATAAATAGAAAAAAATAAAAAAAAAAAGACTCTTGAATTTTTACTATTTAACTTTAAATAGCAGTAAAAAAAACTAATAATCAATATCGTGTAAGAAAGACCGGTAAAAGCAGAGAATAGGAGATTGAAATATTATTGTTAACATATCACAACTTATAATAGCAGAATTGTCGCCTTATAAATGTTATATTATTATTATTATTAGCAATATTAGCAATATTATTATTATTAGAATACACTTATAAAGAGCAATTAATTGCTAACATCCACTCAAAAAAATAAATAAATGGTATGGTCATTATTGTCACGATACATGTAATTAGGCCTTATCTCTCTCTCGGTTTCTCTATTCCTTCTTTTTATTTACCACTTTGACATCATCATCATATCTATTTTTTTTTCTATCAAATCTTTTCAAAATAAATAAAAGAATGGAAAAAAATGAAAGGAAAAAAAAAGAATAATATAAAAAGAGCCAAGCGGATGTTTTTAAATATTTTTTGAGCCATTCCTTATTAGTTTTGTCTCTAAGTATGTTGTTGATGAATGAATCCATAGTTTTTGATTGAACTGCTTGTATTGATGATTAGATTTATTCCGATTAATTATCTATTGGAAAAATAATAATTAAAAAAGTAGTTAAAAAAAAAAAGGTGGAAATATATTGTATAACGGAAAGCTTAGGTTCCGGGATGGTATGTTCTCTTGAATGTTTTTATTAATTCTTTTAAAAAGACTCAGCAATCAGTTATGTAACGGAAGTTGCAAATAATAACCAACGTATAAATACAAGTACTATCCATCTTATATATACAACATATACATATATGAAATACAAACATCTAAGCGGCAAAGGCTCTTTTCTTCTTTTTCTTTTTTGATATGCAAAATTATAATGGCTAATAAAAAATAGTATTTTAAAATTCAATATAAGATAGGCTCTGTTATTCCTTATCTCTCTCTCTCTCTCTCTCCCCCTGTATACAGATATACATGAAAGAAAAAAAAAACACACAGATTATCAAATGATGAAAAGTTTAGATGAATGCGTACATAAATAAAAAAAACAAAAAAAAGTCTTGTCAGAAGTACGTCGATGACTCTCTTTGAATGTCAAGATATATATATATATATATATATATGGCTGCGGATTACAATACGATGTATGGGGTAACATTGCTACTGAAACAAAACTACTATTTAACGTGATAGGTGAATTCTAGAGAGACATATGTCATCTCTCAATCGTATTAGTTATGGATGTGCAAAGTGACTTGTGACAACTTGGTATTATGAATTTGTTCAAGTAAGCGCATATCGTTTAATATGAATCCCATACCATTGCCACTCTTTTTAAAGCAAACCCAAATACGCAGGAAATTCCTAATGATACTAAAAGTAACTCTTTGTCATTTCTATGCATATTTATGTAAAAACAATATATATATATATATATATATATATAAATAACTAAAAATGCATGTATGTGTGCAACTACAAATCTATATATCGAGTACAGGAGAAAAAGAAATATATATATATTATAATAAGGGGCGTTGTCACGTGCAGAGGTACGAGTATACAACTAAATTTCAATCAGTTGTTGGTAATTCTTCCTCCTTCTTAGTACTTTCATCACCAGTTTCTTCATCCGCAGCTTCAACTTCAGTTTCAGCAGGTAAAGCGGTGGAAACAGGTTCATAAGCTGGTCTTTCCACAGCAATGTCCACAGTCAACTCTCTTTCTTTGAAAGTACACCCATTGTATTTTTCCAATTTTTCTTGTAAATCTTCTGCAGAGATTTCAGGATATTTGATGAATGCCATACCTCTATTAGCATTTTTAGTGAAAAAGATTTTACCACTTTTAAAATCTCTCATTTTTCTGTATGGCATAACGATATTGTCTATATCATTGCATTCAAAAAATTCCAATAATTCTTCTTTTGTTGTGGAAAATGAAATGTTCTTGATGTATAAAGTATCGGTCGACTTAGGTCCTTCAGGAACAACGTCTGCTGATCTCCCCTCGCTATTACCATTTCTGTGGTTTCTGTTATACTTATAACTGTTACCTTTAACAGCATCGTTATGTGGGTGACCTTCACTGTCAGCGGCAACGTCCTCTGGGTCCTGCCCGTTGCTACGTCTTACTGGAGCAAAAGCACCGTTTCCACCTCTACCGCCTCTACCACCTCTGCCTCTATATAATCCTCCTCTACCTCTGCCTCCTCTGCCTCTACCTCTGGATACACCTCTGTTCTCTCTAGGTGTTGTTTCAACATCAACTGGAGCGACAGGGGTTTGTTCTTGTTCTTGTTCTTGTTCTTGTAAAATTGTTGGGTGGTTATCAATTTCAGACATTGTACGTGTGTAGTAAGCTTGGTTGATACTTTTTTTTTTGTCTATTAAAAAAAAATAATTATGGTTGTAATATGTATACCACTAATATTTTAATAGTTAAACACCATCTTTGTTTTCATTACCTTCATACGAAACATACTCCACACCCCCTCCTTTTAACTCGACAAAGAAAAAATGGTATGAAGAAAAGCGAAAAAAAAAAAAGAACCAAAACAGAACTGACAGAGATTGCGGTCATTAACAAGAGTCTAGGTTTGTATAAACAAAAACCCAATAGAGTTACCCTCTTAAAAGATATCATACATTCACTTTTATAGAGTTATATATATATAGTATATAAATAGAATATAAAACTATTGGATCAACAACCAGCCCCAACTACTCATCTCTATTCAGTTTGGATTCTAGTTCTAGCCTTTCCTCAATCTCTCTCAACTCCTGTTCTCTTTTCAATAGTTCTTGTCTCTTCAACTGCAACTCTTGTTGGACTCTTTCTTCAAAAGCTTTTAATCTTTCTTCTTCCAACCTAATCTGTTCCTCTTTGGCTAGGTAACTGTTGTTATTTGATCCGTTTTTCATAGAATTATTAGTTCCATTTTGAGTAGAAGCAGAATCGCGATCCAGTGACTTGAATGAATCTGGCGTGTCTTTATTGCTGCTATGAGAGACATTTCTCTCGTTGTATATACTATTGTTGTTATTGCTGCTAGTGCTGTTGTTATCATTGCTGCTAGTGTTGCTATTACTATTGGTGTTGTAGTTGTTTTTACTCGAGGTTCCTGATAAAGTCTCAGTTCTATAGTTTTCGTACAACACTTGATGTGTGTATTCTTTCAAATCGTTTAGATGCGAAATTAATAGTGTGTTTCTCAATATGACAAAATCAGAAACATTAGCATCTTCCACATCAATCATCCCCCATGGATATTTTCTTCCTCTGATTTGTGTTCCGTCTTCTAAGTTGAAAATGTCGTTTGAACCAATTATGGAAAATGGTAACAATTTTTTCAAAAAAACATTAGTTTCATAATCTTCTTCATTTAAATCTTCTTCATTTTGTACTCCTAGGAAATCAAAGACAGGTAGATCGAATTTTTCTAAATCATCAACAATTAGTTTTTTGTTTTTTTTCAATTCGTCAACTGTTAATGAATCTGATTTGCTAATGACGGGTATGATGTTACACAATGCACCGATTTTCTTGATGAATAAAATATCAAACTCTTTCAATCCATGACCAGTAGGTTCGATAAAATAAAGCAATACATGTACTCTCCCATCTCTAAATCTTGGGTTTCTCTTGACTCTACTTTCTTCCAAAAGAATCTCGTCGTACTGATGCTTGATGTAATCACTAACAATCTCAAAGTTGAAAGTGTTGTCAAGAGAACAACCGAATCCAGGAGTATCCACAATGTTCAATTTGATCTTAACCCCCTCGTCGTCTTCCAGCTCAACCATCTCGTGTCTTAGATCGACCTCTACTTGTTCTTTGATCTCGTGTTGAATGGCAGAGTTCTTGAAAGTTTGGCCTCCACACTCAACGACTTGTTGGCCACACAAAGTGTTGATGAACGTGCTTCTCCCACATCCACTAGGACCAACAACCAACATGGTGAAATTGATCCCTCTCTTCAATTGCTTTCTCTTTCTCAAATTGGCAGATGCTTCTATAATACTGCTCATCTTGTTTTCTTTTCTCGTGGTTTTTTTTCCCCCTCGTGTTATATTCTTTCTTCCTTTCTTTCTTTCAAGCTCTAAGAAGTTTATATATAAACGTTGAGGAAGACGTATACACAGCTTCATGTCCTACATTCAATTGAACAAAATAATAACAACAAAGATCGGGTTTCCTAATTAAGAGATAAAATGCTCTTTTTCTTCAAATTTCAATTTAAAAAAAAATAAAAAAAAAAATGAATAAAAATAAAAAATACCAAATTATTGTTACCCCTCTTACACAGTCACGTGTTTGTATTTCCATCTTTTTTCTCTTTTCTTCTTCTTTGATTTTTATTGATTGACTGAAAAAAAAAAAAAAAAAAAAAACTTGTAGTATTAATTTATTTTTTTTCACCTTTTTCCAGCCATGCGATCAATGTTCAGAGTTATTCTCTGACTCATCTGTTGGAGATTTGAGAATCTATTTTGGTATATATATAATCGTGAACATGTATTCACTTCATCACAATTTTTTGTATCTGTTGAGGAAAGTTCCCCAAAAAACCAAAAAGCTAACGCACAACTTTAATTGGAAACCCTCCCGTAGACAATGAGCAAAACAAGAGTAGTTCTTATTGATAACTATGATTCCTTCACATGGAACATTTACGAATACCTGTGCCAAGAAGGTGCGGAAGTCATTGTTCACAGAAACGACAAGATCACTCTAGCAGGGATTGAAGAGTGTGAGCCAGATCTGTTGATTATTTCCCCAGGTCCAGGTCACCCAGCTACCGACGCAGGTATCTCGTGCGAAGCCATAAAGTATTTCATGGGTAAGATTCCAATCTTTGGTATTTGTATGGGTGAAGAATGTATGATCCATGCCTTTGGTGGAGATATCACCTATGCCGGGGAAATTCTTCATGGGAAAACTTCACCAATCACCCACGATGGGAAAGGTTTTTTCGAAAACGTTCCTCAAGGCGTTTTGGTCACAAGATACCATTCTTTGGCCGCAGATCTTTTAACTTTACCTGACTGTTTTGAAGTCACTGCAAACACCGAATCTGGTGTCATCATGGGAATTAGACATAAAAAATATGTTGTGGAAGGTGTGCAATTTCATCCAGAATCCATCCTAACAGAAGAAGGCCATTTGATGATTAAAAACATTTTAAAGTTGAAAAATATTGCCACTTGGGAAGATTTCTACAGTCAAAAGAAATTAACAGCAGAGAGCAGTGTAGCCAATGGCTCTGCCCAAAAATCTATTTTGGACACCATCTACGAAAAAAGACAACAAGAGTATGCATTGATCAGTTCTCAACCCGGTTTTAAATTTCAAGATTTGGAAAACCTATATCAGCACGGATTGGCCCCAAGTTGCAAAAATCTTTACGAGCAATTATCTACACCAAAGAAAGACCAATCACACGTTGTGTTGGCAGAAATCAAAAGAGCCTCTCCATCTAAAGGAGACATCAGTATTGTCGTGAATGCCATCGAGCAAGGTTTAAAATATGCCCAAGCTGGTGCTTCAGCAATTTCGATATTGACTGAACCAAACTGGTTCAAAGGTTCTTTGCAAGATTTGATCAATGTTCGTAAATACTTGGATTTGAAAACAGATACTGCTGATAGACCGTGCATCTTGAGAAAAGAGTTCATCTTCAATAAATACCAGATTTTAGAAAGTAGATTGGCTGGTGCAGACTCTGTTCTGTTGATTGTGAAGATGTTAGACCAAAAACTTTTGAAAGAACTATACGATTACTCCGTTTCTCTGGACATGGAGCCTTTAGTAGAAGTCAACTCCAAGGAGGAAATGGACAGAGCATTGCAAATCGGCTCAAAAGTCATCGGTGTCAACAACAGAAACTTGCACTCTTTCCAAGTTGACCTAAACACAACCACTAGCTTAGTAAACCACACTAACAAAGACACTATACTAATTGCATTATCGGGAATTTTAAACCCGCAAGATGCAGACGTTTTTAAGAAACACGGCGTCAATGGATTCTTGGTAGGTGAGGGACTAATGAAATCCTCCAACGTGCAAGAGTTTATTCACGATTTGTGTAAATAAGAACAGAATCTAAGTAAGAAATATAAATACGTATATGTACACAACTTCACGATTTCCTGAGATTACTCAAGTTTGTCTGATTTCCCAGAATATTTTGGATTGACATTGAACTTCATTCCTCTGAATTGCCTATCAACAGTGGCGTGCTCTTCAACTTCTAAAAATCCAACATCGCATAATTTAGGCCAGTTGACATATTGCATACCATTTTTCATAATGAATTTCAATGAAAGGATCAACGTAATCAAGGATCCCCCAAAATATGATAGATTTTGGAATGATCTAAATTCATAATGTTTAGGGAACAGAACTGTGGCGACCAAAACAATACAACTAAAATAGACAATACTAGGAACGATTTGAATCAATGTTGGTCTTCTATCAGCAAAAGGATTTTGAATGGCCTCAACGGTAGGTTGGAAATTACCCAAAAACAAATCATAGCCATCTTGTCTAGGCCCATCGGTCAAATTGTTTTGATAATATCTTGATATAGAGTTTTTCAAATCGTTCAGGGCTCCCTTGTAACTTCTCTTACCAGTTCTGGTAAAATCAGTTTTTAAAGCACCTGTACCCGAGTAAGAGCACGAAACGGCATCTGCATTATCAGCCAAGAAATTTTGGAATTCAAACAATAGTGCTTTGTTTTCTAAGTCCCATTTCTTGTAGGAAGTGGCGTCTTCTTTGGACACAACGTTGCAATGTTCTAATTGATCTTGCAAGATCCACGAAGCCAACACGGATTGAACAACGTTAGTTCTATCCAAACAATCCATAAAGTTTGTTCTGATAATGGATTTTTGTTCATTCAAAGATTCGCCCCCACCATTGGCATTGAATTTGTAGAGGAAATAATTATCTTTTTGGAAACCCAATTTTTGTAAAATTTCAATCAAAAGATACACCTTATGCCATTGCATTTTTCTACATTCATGATGGAAATCAAAATAAATGTAATGCACTTTTGGATTGCTCAAGAAATCAATGGAGTCTTCGTATCCCTTCTTGACTGGCAACTCATAACCCTTTTGGTTAACCAGGTTAACACAGTAGTTGTCACCGTATAGTTCTACTTGCTGGTTGAAATGCTTCTTAGTCAGATCCATCGATTGCGCATCGTTGACAAACAATTGCGGTTTATATTTCAAATTGTTGACTTCACACCAGGTCACAGGAACAGAACCTCTTGTTTGTAAGAAAGAGTAATAGATTTCATTATCAACTAGTAGTATTTGTTCTGTTTCGTTGTAGTTACCAACATTCCCCAGTTCATCAACACCTCTTCTGAAATATCTGGTCCCAGCTCTGTAAATTGATCTTCTAGTAACCAAACCTAGCTTGATCGAATGCCCATTGAATTGGGAGTCAACAAATTTGGAATAACCGTAGATAATTGGACAAACAAAGTCACCGAAGCTTGGTTGTGCTTCAACCAACTTACGGAAATCTTTGGTGACATAACAATTACAGAAAAATCTTTTATCTGGGGCTGCTTTGCCGCCTTTTTTAAACTCATCATATATTCTCTGGGACGAGTTTGTTAAATCGTAGGTGGGCGAGAAAAACAAAGTTGCATTCGACAAATGATCATTTAGTAATTGCAAATACTTGGACTCTTCCCTTGTTGGCTTCAATTTCTTGTTGATTGGCAATACCTCGCATTTTTTGATTTTGTAAATGTAATGGTTGTCTCCACCAAATGAGGTCAGTGTTCCTGTCTTTTCACTTTTTGTGGCAACAATGATATACTTGTTGATTTTCAACTCAATGGATCCAATGAAACAGTCAATTTGTCTAACTTTGCCGCCAACTGGAAATTTTTGATCGGTGCTGTATAGTCCACTACTATTGTAATACTTAGACGAAAAACATAGAACTTTATCGTCCTTTCTGACGTACGTGCAGTCTTGTGTTTCAGCCAATTCAAATGTCATCTTGGTATTTTGGGCTGTGGGGTGTGGTTTATGAAGACCTTGATGCGAAGTGCAATACAGCACCATTTGAGGGAAGAAAGATGTAAATATTGAATCTCCGTATTTTGTTTTTTATCATTTTTTATCCTTAACGACAGCTGGATTGTTGTACGCGAACACATTTAAATTAAAGTGCGGGTCATGCTTGCGAGAACCAATGTCGTCTGTAGTTAGTATCTAGATAAAAGCACAGAACAACACTTAAAATCTACTGTTTTATGAGTTAATCAGTCATATATAATGTCTTAGACTCTATATATAATTTACGAAGCTCGTGCTTCGATTATATGTTGCCTAATTGGTATTTACTCCTTTACTGGATAAATTCGTTTAGCCAACTGGAGATACCCGAGCCGTTTTTGACAATCTGACGTCAAATATTTTGAGCATCATGTTGAGATATGTCGGCTCAACAAATATTCTGCATGCTGGGTTATCAGTAAGACAAACTAAGGAAAGACAACCATAATAAACTATCGCATTCTTCAAAATGGACTTCAAACTGAGCAGAAACAAATCCAGCGGAACCCCTCAAGGCAAATTACTACAATCACTAGGGAAAAACAAAGATAGTTCCAAAGTGGCAGAAAACCAAACAATCAGAATAGCAGTGCTAGGTGGCAAGGGCACAGGGAAATCGTCATTCATCAGTAGATTGACTGTCAACCTAATACCCGAGGTTCATTACCCAACGCGAAAGCAAAACAACTGGTTGTTTAAGTTTGTACCTGAAAAGTCAGACTTTTCCAGATGTGTACTAGATGAGCATTGGCACGAAAGAATGGCTTCCGATATTCATAACGTCGCCATGGTTGATGGATGCATATATCCGTCTCCCGTATTATCCCAGCATCTACAGCTGTCGAAAAATCTATTTCAGAACGCTGTAAACGATTTTATCAAATTCAAGCAAACTTTTTCCATTAATCAGTCAGTGCCAGGCAATGGAGCAGTAGATATACCAGAAACCCTGTACAGTGAATTGAAAGATTTGAAAGATAAGCAAGAAAACGAATATTATAAATACATAACTGACTCGGATGAGAACAACATTCATGAGCGGTCACACAACTTGTACAACTATTATGAAAATAGTGATGGCATCAAGGGTGGCCGTGACAGTTTGGGCAGTAACAATGTTTCTGACAACTATGCAAGTGAAGCATCAAAATTAACGAAAAAAGAATTGCTTGAATTGAAGAGAACAAGCATTCATCCAATCAGCAGCATTGACAATACCGAACGAGATGAGTTTGGGACGACCAACTCGAGAGACGATAGCAATCCATTGACTTTGGTTAACTCACTAGGAAATCCGACATTTTACATTGCTGGGCATGACACACATACGATTCTAAAGACAATCAAGGAAAATCACCAAATCGTACTACCAGTGATATACAATCCGCCTTCAATATCTCCACTATTAATTGATATTATAGATACTCCACCTTTTGATCCGGAAATGGTGGTTCCTTTCCTTGAAGTCTCACTATTCAGAAACATAGGTAGTAATTATCTGCATAAACTAGCAAATGATAAGAGAAGACCCGTTTCTACAAGATCTATGCTGACAGCATCTGGAGCTACGGAGCTGAATGGAAATGTGGACTGTTACATTTTAATGTATTCTTGCTATCCAAACAACATCGAACCTCCTCAATATGATGACTTGAATCCAGGGCATTCTGGCGACAGCTCGAAACCACAGAGCCCTGATCAAAGCGCCGATGTGAACGATGACCAAATTATGTTGCTAGAGAATATTAGAGAAACAATTGAGGAGGCCTGGGAGGAGTACTACAACTACAAAGAAAACTGGGAAAATGGCCAAGAAGGAGACGTCTACTCATTGATGTACAACTTAAAAAAAATTTGGAGCACGAACAACAGCCACAACAAAAACAACAACAGAGCAAACAGCGAGGGCAAGAACAATCAAAAATTTGTCAAGGCGAAAAGATTCAAAACGTTTGACGATCCCCTGGCTCCGCCACCATTCATTATTGTTGCCACTCATACAGCTTGCGAGTTGACATCGCCTGTTTTGCTGCAGAGAGGTAAGGATTTGGCTACTGAGTGGGGCTGCTCCTTTGTTGCTGTCGACAATTATGTTGATTATAACGTGGAGGAAGCTCTATGCGTTGCCGTTAGAGAAGTGGCTGAGAGAAAAAAGTTGCATAACTATAAATAATAAGTTACATAAAATAAGAAACCTATAGCTGGTTTCCAGTCATGCGACTTTGTAAAAAACTATATTCCCATCTTGATAGCCTACGATTGCCCAATTGTGACGTAACATATAATTTAGTCTTTTATAGCGTACTCTGTGATTTTTTGTCGTAATAATTTCACCACTTGGCAAGCTTCTTGACAACAATTGACACACAGTTATTTTTACATTATTGTTGAGACGAGATCCTGCCACTGAGGTATTAAGCGAGCCAGTTGGATCTATGGAAATGGGAACAACGTTACTTTTTGACTTTTGTATCACCGGTGCACCAAGTTGCATATTCGATATATCAATTTGGTAAAACTTGTTTGTTTCCCAAGTGGTAAAACCAAGTACATTTTCTACGCCAAGAGTCTCTGCACACAAGCCTGTCACACTGAGTTCCTTGATTTGAAGCTCTGGCTCAAGACTCTTTGACAAATTTAAATTTTCCATTTCTCTATTATCGAAGTTGAATTTGAATATTGTGTTGTTTTTTGCTTGGCTAATGAAAAGGAAGCTTTCCGAGCATGCAAGAGACAGGATCGGTTGTGAAAAATGACATGATTTATCAAAGTGTATTTCCTCATACTCTTTCCCAAAGGAAGAGGTGTTTATCGTCACACAAGATCCGTTTTCGTAGCCCACAATGACTTTTTTCCCATCCAAAGATTCAGCAAATTTCATCACTATTCCTCGTTGTCCCGAATCTCCAAATTTTTCATTCCTCACTGATCTTTGCAAGGACTTTCCGATTAAGTCGATTTCATAGATGTCAATTCCCTCAGTATCTTCAGTATTGCAGCACCAAACAGTAAATACCCGGTTTTTGATTGTGGGAAGCACCAAGAGGTTACTGAAGTTTAGAGTGTTAACTGGCATCTCCCATAGTAGATTGGGTTCGGAGTTCCCTGTCACTCTTCCCGATAAATCATAAAATCTCAAACAATGATCTTTAGAGTGAACGTATAGAATGTTTTCGGTGCTCTTGTCACATTCTAGAGTGCCCATACCAATAATCGGTGCATCTATATCCGGAGTGTTGTGTATGTTCCAACTGCCTAGTAACTTTCTGGTAGGAAGGTCCCACTCATTGATTGTACCGCTGTCATCACCACTGTACAACTTGATTGTGTCACCTGTTCTCAAAGTGGCAATCCCCTTTGCAGCAGACGTATGAGAGCGAAGTCCAAATTGATCAATCTCAATCATCGGAAGTTTTGCTTGTGATATCTCATCATCTGTGCTCTACTTCCTAGTTTCTTTTCAGATCAAGACGCTTTCAAATCCAGATCATGTGCCCGTTTCTGTAATTTTCTGAAAGGCGTACTACTTTACTACTAATTTTTTTTAAAGAAAAAAACACTCTATATATATATATGTTTTATTGATAGCTGAGCAATATTAGTCGTATTTTCAATACCTTCTCTTGACAGAACCGGCTCTCTTCAAACCAGATGTGGAGGAATCGGTAGTTCCAAGCTCGACGGTGCCGTCGGTCATTTGAACCGATCTTCTTGATATACTGTTATTTTTCTTCAACCCTGGAAGTTTGGACCCGGCGTTGTTGTTTGAATGCGAAGCTCCCGAGAGAGCATTAATAATAGGTGTCACCTTTCTGGCACCATGAGAGCTGGAGCTGGAGTTTCCTGAAAAAGCACGCTGAGATGGTGACAAAGATCTGGAGGGATTGCTGTTTGCACCGGACAACCACGTTGCTCTTTTTTCCTTCGTAGACATGTTATTTTGTTGATTACCAATCAAGCTGCCTTGCTTGTTGATCATCAATGGGCTATTTGAAAACACGAGGTTATCCAAGTTTTCGCTTTCCACCATGGAAAAGTCGTTTTCGTTATTCCCTGAAGTATTTCCCACCTCTCCTGTGTAGCTTCCGAAAGTTCCGTAAAAACTGCTATGTCTTTTGCTAGTGTTGGAAGTGTTAGAGCTGGCAGTTGATATTTTTCTTGAATTAGATGCTTTGGGAAAATCCTGGCTGTTGTTGACACTACTAGTGAAATCATTGAAAAATATGTCGCCATACGATTTTTCACTTTTACCAGGTGTTGAGGTCAAAATACTCTCCGTTTCGCTTAAAGCTTCAAGTCTCTCCCTCTTTGACACTTCATCCTGTTCCATCTTCTCTAGTTGTTTGGTGTATTCGCCCACTATCGGATCATGGCTGCTTCTATAATTATTGTCGATATCCAAGTCCATCAGTTTTGCATAATCGAAGATCATGTCCCGCGATTGTTTGTAGATGGTGGACAATTTATCGTTGTTGTTATAATCAATTTCTAATGATTTCACCTTGTCTGTCAAGTCTTTTATGCGGGTTTCGCCAATTTTTTTCGACTCTTCAGCACTGTTTTCAACTTTTGTATAAGAACTCTCCCATTTGGTATCAAGTGTCTCTATGTCTTTAAGCTTATCTTTCAAAAGCTTCTCATAGTTTCTACTTATCTCATTCAGTTGCGATTTCATCTTTTCGATCTCGTTTTCATAGTGTTGTTTATACCTCGTTTGGGCATCTTGCAAGGCTTGATATTGTATCTGGCACTGCTCTAATTGATCTTGTAGATATGATTTGTTTTCATTATTTGATTTGACTTGGTCCAACAACTTTTGAGACTCATTCGTGGCACTATGCAATCTGGAACTCTTATCTTCCAACTCCACTTCGAGTTCTTTCACTTTTCTATTTTTCCTTTCGTACATGGTCGTTAGATTCGAGTTTTCAATCCTCAACTTGTTGATCGTATCCAAGTATTTGGATTCTTTGCTATTGGCCTCTCCCAATTTCGTTAGCAAACTGTTAGATTGATAAGTCAAATGAAGATTCGTCTCGCTCAAGTTGTCCACCCTCGCATGCAGAGATTCAATAACTTTGGTTGATTTAGGTTGAGATCCAAAAATGTTTGAGTCCTCCGAGATGTCTTTTCCCCAGATAGAAGTTCTTTTCTCTTGGCTCTCTAAAATAGCAGATTTATTAGGGGAGTTGCTGTCCAAATTTGCGATGAAAGTCCCATGCTGTAAATTGAACTCAGGCGGTGAAGTTACGGAGTTTATAGGATTCGCCATTTAGTTTCGTATGTTCTAATGGTTTCTTGGTTGTAGGGATATATGATATTAAAATTATAAAATGAACTGTTGAACTTAATATGTGTCCTGCCCTGTAGTCTCAACGCAATTGGCTTGCTTCTTTGTGCTATCTCTTGTGTCGTTGAACAAAACAAATCTCAGGAACCAGTTCGATAATGGATGGCATGAATCAAGAGCAGTAAGAAAAGACAAAAATTAAAAGAAAAAAAAAAAAAAAAAAAAAAAAAAAAAAAAAACCAATACAAACACGAAGGTGTTCTTTACTATGGGTTGGCTCTACACGCATTACAGACACAGGTTTTTCTTCAGAACAAAAAAAAAAAAGATCTTCTGTGGTATCTGAGTCGGCTATAGATTTCTTCTGGTGTGAGGACAACCGACAGACGCCACACTGAAAAAACAGCCACTTTATTTTGCAACGGTACGTGTGCCTGCTATTCGATCGTTTGACGCTTTAGAAAGACAAGCACTTCCTTCTTCTATCAAAATTACTCATATTATATACTGTACGTATTAAAATACAGACTACAAAGAGACACTGCACACATTAAGTAAGCGCCTTGTTTACATGTTCCCAAATGGATTCATGCCACCTGCCCCAAACGGCATACCCCCAGCACCTCCTAACCCAGGAAAGCTGCTCATGTCTGGCATAGCAGGCATACTTGGCATGCCGCTCATACCACCAGGACCTCCCTTCTGTCTCACCATATCTTGGTACATTTTAGGATTTTGCTGCTTCAGCATTTGCATTTTTTGCTGCATGATTTGAGGAGGCACGTTTCTTCCCATACCGTTTGCGGCTAAAAGATCTTCTTGGTGCATCTTCTTTTGGGAGTTCGAGTTCATCATGGATCCAAGTTGGTGGAATTGTTTTATCAAACCTTCCACCTCAGCGACATTGGTTCCTGATCCTCTTGCCACCCTGGCGATTCTGCTTGGCTCTTTAAAGAAAATAGACCCATCACTGTTTAATTCTTTTTTGGTCATACTGTCCATTATGTAGAAAAGAGTTTTGAACATCTGATTAGTTCCTTGCATCAACTGGTCCGTGTTTCCACCCATCATTTCAGAAAGTCCCGGAATTGCTTGAGTCATTTTGGCCATAGACCCCATTCTAGAAACCATTTCCATCTGTTTTTTGAAATCTAAAAGGGTAAGTTTCCCCTGTTTCATATTTTCTTGCACTTCTTGTGCCACCTTGTCGTGCTTCACGCTATCCATCATTTCCTTTAATGAGTCCATATCACCCAAACCAAGCATCTTTTTGATAAACGATTGAGGAGAAAATTTTTCAAAATCGTGGATATGTTCACCAGTCCCGATGAACGAAATTGGTGTTTGGGAGGCGGCAACTGCTGATATGGCACCACCCCCTTTGGCATGACCGTCCATCTTGGTCAAAATTATAGAACCAAAATCACTGGACTCTTTGAAAGCCTTGGCCTGTTGTTCAGCCACTTGACCGATACTTGCATCCAAGACCATAAGAGTTTGGTTAGGTTTGACTGCATTAGAGATTTCTATCATTTCCTCAAACAAAGACTCCTCCTGTTGATGTCTCCCTGAAGTGTCAACAATGATAATTTCAAATTTTTCTTTTTTGAATTTGGCAACACCCTCCATGGCGACTTTCACAGGACTTGGCTCACTGAAAGAACCGTAAAATGGTATGTTTGCTTTGATTGCATTTTGTTTCAATTGATCAAAAGCCCCAGCTCTGAAAGTATCAGCACAAACTAGACCCACTTTGAAACCTTTGGACGTATAGTACACGGCTAGTTTAGTACAAGAGGTGGTCTTACCTGCACCTTGCAAACCCACAAACATAATGACATTGCTGGTTCTTTTTCTTGGCTTAAACTCTTGAACGGTGCTTGACTTACAATCTATCAAATTACAAAGCTCATCAAACACAGTCTTCTGAATCAAATCTTTTCTTTGCTGCTGGGGTAGAGCCGAGTGGTTCTCGGATTTGTTCACTAATTTGTTTCTGATACTGGTTCTCAACGAAGAAACTAACCGGATATTAACATCGTTTTGCAATAGTGCTGTGGAGATTGCTTTTAGCATGGCATCAACAGCAGTGACAAAATCGTCGTCAGTGTTGTTAAGAGCCCCGTTAACTGCATTGGATATTTTCTTCCCTAAATCTAATAACACCATGTTGAATGATTCAAAATGGCTTGGTTTTGATTTCCTTGGACATTATATCTAGTTTGTATATGCAGAGGTCTGATATCGAGCATGAGGTGGACCTCTAGCAAAACGTTCTTTCGGATATGGATTTACTGAAGAAAAAGAGGAAAAATTAAAAAAAAAAAAAATCAACAGAAAAATTTGATCGGGGTAATGTTTGAAAGATGATTTAAGGTTTCCCCGAGCTAGGCTTGTTCTATGATGATACTGATCTGCTTAAAATCTCATCTGTAAAGCAATATCAAGAAGACAACGATTGATGTTCTCGATAGATTACATAACCGTCTTTGATACAGAGCTTGCCAGCAATGGCGATGAAGATACGTCCAAACAGTTGTTGCTATACCACGTGTTTCCCAATATCAAGCGTGTTGATGAGACGTCCATTCCACAGTTTTCCTTGGATAACATAATTAATGGGAGCTTGTTGAAAGCTCACGGTAACCAGCTAACCAACGGGAAACTATTGGATCTGCTTCAAATATCCACTGACTCGGAACACTACAATGAGATGTTCATAGACTCAAACGAGAAGTTGGGAAACATCGGAATAATACAGGCAATGCATGGTTTTTATAAGCAAAATTTCAAGCAGCGCTCCAGAAATGAGGCAGCGTCACCTCAACAAGAGAAGCTAAAAGACTATGAAATGATGACTATCAAACTAAGCAAAGACAAGGTGATACTAGTATATAACTACGAAACGTGTTTATTTGACCAGCAGAAGAAGCAAAACATATATATAGCTCTGTGTTGTAGAG
This sequence comes from Hanseniaspora gamundiae, assembly GCA_003020785.1. Classification (NCBI taxonomy): domain Eukaryota; kingdom Fungi; phylum Ascomycota; class Saccharomycetes; order Saccharomycodales; family Saccharomycodaceae; genus Hanseniaspora; species Hanseniaspora gamundiae. Next base: position 22,174 of record PTXO01000119.1, read on the forward strand.
TTGAAAACAATTTACAAGCGATGGCATTGGAGAAATTATTGATAAAATCAATCATGAATTTTCAGTTTTTGTATGGGCCCTTTGAGCTATTTTATGGAAATAGCATATATTTCACGAGGAAATTGAACGAGTTTTATGTTTCGTACTGGAACAACGTGTTGCTGAAAAACAAGGACAGCTTTTATAAAGTGGCCAACTACGAGCCCATGATGTATAAAAAATCTGAAATCATGAACGATGGCGGAAACAACTCAAAGAGCTTTGATCAACTCAGTGTTCAGCTCAAAAATGAAGTTCTCCTCAACGAGCAATATTTTTTGAATATCAAAGATATACTGATCTATCAAAATGGAGAAACTGAAAAAAAAAATGATGGGTTCCTAATGAATTTTTCGTATGACAACCAGTCCATTGGTGTATTGAGCAACTGGCTCGACGAGTTTGTTGACCAGAAGAGGATACTAAACAACAGCAAGCAAAACCGTGATCCTAATGCAAAACTGGATAGTGATGGTAAAGAAGAAGAGTATTTCACTCAAAAAATGTTACACAATATCACTTTGCCTTTCCAATTTGCATATGACGCAGTTCAAGAAGTTGGAAATATGACTGGGGTCGGCAGTAGCATATCAATTCTTGGAGATTTTCTACCCAAGACCGCTTCTTCAAACGAAGCAGAAACGAGGCCTGGTGCCATTTACGCAGATCATCTTCAGACTAGCAGCAGGAACATTGGCTTGAATGGCGCAAATACTATTGGACATTTAGGAACTATGCTCGATGATCATGAGCAGGACACGCAGTTTCTCAAATACTTTGTCGACAACAATTTTTCGAGTTTTGTAAAGTTTGGAGATTTCAATGCAAGAAGGTTTAATTTACTAATATGGGAGTATCAAACCATTTACTGTGTTTTTGTTGTAGAAGTAGAGTTTGATATCATGTATGAATTTGATTTACTGGAAGAGTTGAATGAGAAGTTGTTGCATATTTTTGACACTTATAATATGAGCACAAACACGGAATGCACCCAACAGCATGATTTTAACTATTACATTCACAATTTCAAAACATTGGAAAAGTTTGGTTCTATCCCAGACTACTTTCCAGAAAAAAAAGCATTAAACGAGATTCCTAAAAGAGAGGAGGGCGAGGCAAGCTCGTTTTTGAAAAAGACTACGAGTATGTGGGGGTTGTCATCGATATTCGGTTCTAGTGCTAGTACAGATCCTGTAGAGGTTGCGACTGCCAAGCCTTTAGCGAAAAAGAAAGAGCACCAACCACATAATTTATTTTACGACATTGATGAACCTCAATTCAACGAAATCAACAAATTTGTATGGGCCATTTTGTCCAGTTGTAATAATCAATTGGAGTACCAGAAATTGGTGAAATTGGAAAATGGAGTATTCTGTTATGTTGACTATAAAAAAGATGAATATTTGTTGTTAATTTTGAAAAACTGGTTAGTGGAGCCTGAGAAAGGCACACCATCCTTGCATAAATTAAATCAGAATCACAAAGAGTTAAAATTAATGCGGAGTTTAGGGCAGAACGTTGTAGAGTGGTTCCTACAGAACCGAGATATTTACATGTCAGTTGACAGCTAAAGGGCATTACGTTTTACATAATTATATACTCGTTCCTCTGTACATGTACCAGCATTTTATAGAAGAACGTTTTTTTATGGTGTAGTTTTTTTTTTTTTTTTTATATACATTTATAATTCTAGAGCCTCTCCTGTAATCAGGTCATTCAATAAGATGTAATTTGTGCAGTTTATCAAGTTCTTATCAATCTTGGATAAGGCTGTCAATCTATTATGCTTCATAATTTTGATCAATTTTTTATCATATTTTTTCCACTTGTTGTTTTTCTGAGGGTCCTTATATCCAGCAATGCTATTTTCAAACGTGTCGTTCTTCTTCGAATAGAGAATGTATTCTTTGTTGTACGAATCAAATAAATGAGAAGATGAAGATGTCTTTTTTGTAAGAGTCTCTGGATCTTGTGTAATTGAGTTACTCTTGGGTTTACCATTCGTGTTTGATATTGAATCTATGCAGTGTTGAAAATCGAACAATTGACTCAATGAACGGACCATTGCTACTTCGTTTACAGATTTTGAGTTTGAAATAGGCTTTATTTTTGGTTCAAGCCGGCTGTTGGTCTTGGTGTGTTTGTTCTTTCCTTGTGTGTTGGTAACAATCGGCTCCTCCTGTTTTTCTGAAATCA
>PTXO01000012.1:1770-130722 GCA_003020785.1 Hanseniaspora gamundiae
AAGAAGAAAGCGCCATAGTGCCTGCGCAGTTTATTGACTTTGAAACATTGCTTACAGTTTCTTTGCTGGGTTATACTTTAATAATAATAATAATAAAAAAAGACATAATTAATAAAACCAGTGTTCAGGAACACATCACTCTGGCGCTATATATGATATTACACAGTAAAATGAAATAATGCTTGCTTAGTTTAATATTTTCTGTTTGGTTATTTGGCACACAAAAGCAACATATTCACTAAACAATGTAAATTAAGAACTGCTATTTTTAATTCTTTCAAGACAAAAGCAAATAGATAGATACAAGATGCGGATCGATTCAGATCTGCTGTGTTCATTCAATTAAGGCATAGATAAACATATTGATTGATCTTCTAGATCCAAATAGTCGAGGCTATTGTGCATTGTGCTGATTCCTGATTAGAACGGAAAGCATTAATTTCTAATATGTTTTTGTCTGAGAGTATATATATATATATATATATATATACAATCTTTGTGATATGCAATATTTGATTGTTGTCATTCGGATCAGTTTTCTTCTTGTATGTGAAATGTTTTTGACAATGCATCTATGTGATTTCTGCGATTTGATATTTACATTTACTTTGGAAACAAAGGATACTGAAACTAGGGAATTAAACCAAACATCCACTCCAACCCAATGAATCAAATCCAATTACCATCTTTAAAGCATTTGCAACTGCTACCAAACCCTAGCATTCAAGAAAACTCATACATGTATCCAGATACAAGCGAAACTACACCTCTGTGGAAACAAAATCTATTAAATTGGTGTAAAGAAACAAGCTATGAGCAGTACCTACAAATCAACTCGATTTTAAATCTGGGTGATCCTCTGCCTAAAAACATTTACGTTTCTTCGAACAAAGCATATCAAAGAAATGACAATACACACAACTATACATATCATTCTACTAGATCACAAAGCCATATTTCTTCAGAGAATAATGACAGCGCCACTAATGTGTTTAAGGAAAGAACCTTGCCCAGCAGTGGTGGTCTTAATACACTAGCTTATGCTGCCATTTCTGTACTGGATAAAGACATACCAACTAGTGTTTATGGGGGCAAGGATCAATTCTATGGACTATCCAACACTAGTGAATGTGATTATCAAGGACCTTGTGGTACTGAAGTGGACCAAACTTCTCAACGTACTATAAATAGAAGAAACATTAGTTCAAGAACAACACCGCCTTCATCACCTCAACCTCAAAAATCAAATCATTTGGTTTTCACTCCAGTGATTAGTGATCGTATGATAGATTCAATTAAAGTGAACAAAAACACAAAGCATAAGAAAAGTAACAGTTTCAAGGCAAGACAGATGAAGAAAATTCTAACCAATAGAGATATCTTGAATGGGAATTCTCTAAGTGTGAACATAATGAGAAACACTGATTTACAAGAGTACAGAGAGAAAAACATGCAGAGATTGCAACAGATGGGATCATTGTGCTCACCACAGTTGACACCAGCAAGCAACGGTAAGACTTCCTTGCCGGGATCGGCATCATCACCACTGTTTGTGAGCACTGATGCTAAATACATGCAGATGCCACAGCTGCTGCATCCACAAAACGTAATGACTCCACCAACATCCCCTAGACATACACCAGCATCCAACAACACATATCTTCCTGTAAACTCCCCTGTATCAGCAGTGACGACTTCGCACATTCCATCACAGCAGCATGAAAATCAGTACAACCATCACCATCATCATCATCAACTACCTGTTCCACCTCCACCATTACCTATGCCGTCACTAAACGAACACGTAAACTCATCACCAACGAGACCTTCAATAATGAACAAAACTTCACCAAAGGTGTCACCAAAGATGTCACCAAAAACATCTCCGAAATCTCGGAAAAACAGTAATGACGATCAAACAAGAGTTCCAAGAACGTGCATATCGTGTCAATCTACAGACTCCCCCTGCTGGAGACCCTCATGGTCTAAAGATAAACATGAACAACTGTGCAATTCTTGTGGATTGCGTTACAAGAAAACATTGACGAGATGTTTGAACAACAACTGTAAGAAGATCCCAAGCAAAGGTGAATGAAGTATCATGAAGTCAAACGGGTTCATTCAACAGTATGTCAGTGATCCTGAAACACCAAACACTTCTGCATTGCAAAGTGGCCACGAATGTTTGTTTTGTGGATCAGTGACTGAAACCATAGCAAAAGAATGAGAATTCATCAGCAATAATAAAAAAACATGAAATGTTTGGAAATATATTACATTATTTGCGACGCCCTGTCTATTCGGTTAGCATAACAGTATTAAAGTTCGGTGGAAGAAAAAAAAAAAGTATACTTGTGAAGAAGAGAAAATGATTTCCTCCCAACGCTTATATCACGACGATTTCTTTTATTCAAAGTCACTACTATTACCACCGATTTACTACTGCTATTACCGAATAGACACTAAATACAACGATCCAAACTATGTGCTTGATCTCATTCTTTTTTTTGGTTTATTCTATATATTTACACACACACACGCTCACACTTTTAAATACAATATACATATATATAATCGACGTTTATACATTTATATTTATTATGAACTTTTTCCATTATCATTCTTAAAAAGATAAGTATACATCATGTGACCGTTATTGCAGTTTTGAAAGAGAAAAAAAAAACTATAGTGATTGTTTACTTTATAATATAAGGTATACCTACTTAGCTCATATGACTCTGGTAAAAGAAGTAGTCAAATATACAGTACAGAAGTAAACATGATGGTAGTATTATTTTTTTTTTTTTATTAGTGAAGAAATTAGGAAAAGTGTACAAGAGAGAAAACAACAACAACAACATAAAGAAACAAGTGACAAATAAAAGATATCACTACACACATACAATACCTTAACGCAATAATAGTCCAAAAAGATGTCAAGAGTAATAACAATCAAACCAACAATTGAAAACGTTATACCTTATGAACTATACAAAACTACAAACCCATTTTCTCAGTCTATACAAGAAGGCAGCATAGATATTCCAAACAATTCACTATTACCTATACTATTTAGAGGAGGTCGTAATATGGTAATATGTGAACTTTTCACAGAAGCACAGGATAAAACAGTGGAAAACGATATAACTCTTCGAGAAAGATGTCAACAAATGGATATGTTTGTAATGGATTGTGGACTCATCATATGGTTTGATGCGTTACAGATGGGTCTACAAATCCAGTATAACGATATAATATACCATGGACTACATACGAGAGACGAACTTAGGAGGAAACATCTATCCATGGTTATGAATATCAACGTTACTGGTGAGATTAGTGTTTTAGAAGATATTCTCATAGCAAGTTTGTCACCAAGTTCGACTGGAAGTATAGATTTATTGATTACACCCATCTACTATGAAGAAGACCGTTTTTACAACGATGAGATTGAAAACTTATTTATACACGAATGGTTTGGGTTGAACAAGGGGAACACAATGGTGAACAACGTAAACGAAGCATTAGACTTTTGTATGGAAAGGTACACGACGAACACATTGGGCGAGCTCGGAGAAGATGGTGATGATGATAACGATAACGATGGTATCAATCAAGAAGAAGAAGTATCCAGCAACACATATTACGATGGAATCTCCTTTGGATTGCAACACTACTACCACAGCAACTATGGCATGGCCGATGACTTGTGAATAAGCACGATGATGATGGGGGGGAGTTTTTTTGAGCCTCTAATGCACTTACCCCGTTACAATTACATAGATTTCCTTTAAAATAATAATGGCATGTATCTCTTTATTAACTGCAAATATATGATCTTACTCAATCAAGAAAGCGGTGTGGCTGGTATGCTTTGTTCTTCGTATATAATTCCAATAGCAATAATAGCAATAATGTTGGTCATGCGTTAACATTTTTAAAACATGACACATTTACTCTATAGGGATAATTTATCAACACAATTCATCATACTCCACTGACCGATATATTTCTCTTAATTGTAAATCAATTGATATCATTTTTGTTGATTGATTACCCGAGTATTACCCGAGTATTACACACACCTCATCGTTAAAAAAACTGCTAGAGCTGTTTACAACAACGTGAAATAGTTGTACAACTGAAAACGGTTGACGTAAAAGAGCATTCGAGAGAGAGAGAGAGAGAGAGAGAGAGAGAGTTAGTTGAGATATTAGGAGATTTCATAATCTCAGATATGATAGTAGTAGTAGTAGTAGTAGTAGTAGTAGTAATAATAATAATAAACCATCTATTACAATGTCGTGCAGTACTAAACACATCCAACAATCACCAAAAACACTTACAATCAAACACCAAAAAAAAAAAATCAACAAAAATTGTTGAAAAATAATAATAATAATAATAATGATATTATTGAAATTTGGTTTTTTTCTCTGTTTGATAAAACCTTTTCTCTTTTTTTTATACGGGTTTAAACAGAGCGTCTTAAATTATATAGGCGGTATAACCCCCATAAATAGCAGTGGCAGTTCAACGTAGTAGATGAAGATGATTGCAAAACTAACAATTTTCAATTAGAAAACCCAGTAGAAAGGTACTTTTCCTTGCAGTTCTCCTGAAAAAAATATAGGTATATAGGTATATAGGTATATATATACTGAGTCTGTCTACCCGTTTGTACAGGCACCAGTCATAAACCTAGGCAGATGATGGAAAGTACAAAAGAGATGAGGAGAGAGATAGGCAGAGGCTAATGACTACTTCAACACTGATGATTATAGAGATGATTATCTTTACTACTACTACTACTACTACTACTACTATTATTCACAATAATCAACAATTTTTTTGTTGGCAGTAATAGTATTAATAGTAGTAGTGGTAGCTCTTGAAGAGATGCTTTGTTTGTTAGGGAAGAGCGAGAGACAGAGAGAGAGAGAGAGATTCAGAGGGGAAGACAAATTACAATTAGACATTAGGTGTTGCTTAATCTCAATCTTAGTAGTTGGTTGGTTATTCATTCAGATATGTAATATATATACGAGAGAGTTTCATACACAGAGATGAATTGAAATACATATTACGAAAGAAATGATTGAGATTGAAAATCTTTCCATATTTTATTTCTTTCAACGATTTAATCTCTTATTGATTTGTATTCACCTTGTAGTAATTGGATGTGTCGTTTCTTACTTGTGTGTCAATGTGGTTGCATGTTTTCACTTCCTTCTCTCTGATCATACATAAGAGGACAAGGAAATACTAAAGTACTCAGTTGATTATAAACAATAACCAACCAGAAGAATTTTAAACCAATATACTACTAAATTTTAAGAAAAAAAAAAATAAAGACTATTATCCCCACAAGTTTTTTCTTCTTTTTCAACACACAAAATTTAATTCCCCATACAACAAACATAACTAGTATACGTTTAATTTTTCACTCTTTAATTATTCCCCTTTAACAAACACACACCCATAACACACCCATACACACAATATGTCAAACAGATTATTAACTTTACAATACGATACAATCGAACACTCTTTGAACATCCCAACTAGTCTGTATCTGCTTTCAAACCAATTGAAAGATCAATTCAATAAATCTGAATAACCAACTGGTGCTGATATTACTGAAGAACATTTAAATGATAACGAACCACAAACCGAAATTGAATTATTAGGTAAATTTATTGGTTACGTTTCTGAATTATCTCAAGATGATGAATCCATTGAATCTATTTTGAAATTATCTATTGCTGATTTTGAAAACAATTTCTTAAACAATTCTTTAGACATTCATAATTTAACTGCGAAATTGATCTCTGAAGAACAAACTAATTTATTAAAAGGTAAACAATTGATCAAAAACTATTTGAATGCTAAAATTTTAACATCAAGTGCAAAATATATTACTACCAGTTCTAGTAACTTGTTTAGTGCTACTGCTGCTTCTTCTAAATCCCCATTAGACGTTGTAGCTATTTTTGGTGGTCAAGGTAATACAGATGATTATTTCGAAGAATTGAGAGATTTGTATTCCGTTTACAAATTATTTATTGTCGATGAACTAAAACAAATCGATGAAACAATTCAAGAATTATCTGGTAAATTACCAAATTTCGATAAAATTTTCACTCAAGGTTTCAACATTTTGAAATGGTTAGAAAATCCAAAAGAAACCCCAAACAACGAATACTTGCTATCCATTCCTGTTTCTTGTCCTGTTATTGGGATCATTCAACTATTAAACTATGCATTGACTTGTAAATTGTTGAATTTCACTCCTGGTCAATTGAAATCTAAATTGGAAGGTGCCACTGGTCATTCCCAAGGTTTGGTTACTGCTGTTGCTATTGCTGAATCTGATAATTGGACTAGTTTTGCTAAATCGATGAAAAATGCCATCTCTTTGTTGTTTTTCATTGGTTGTAGATGTGATCAAGTGTATCCAAACACCAGTTTACCACCATCAATTTCCCAAGACTCTATCGACAACGGTGAAGGTGAACCATCTCCAATGCTGTCCATCTCCAATCTATCCCAAAAACAAGTCCAAGATTTAGTGGATAAAACAAACTCACATTTGCCAATTGAGAAAAACATCGTTATCTCATTGATTAACGGTGCCAGAAATTTGGTCGTTTCAGGTCCTCCACAATCTTTGTACGGTTTGAATTTGGCTCTAAGAAAATTGAAAGTTCCAAATGGTTTGGATCAAAATAGAATTCCATACAGCGAAAGAAAATTAAAATTCACAAACAGATTTTTACCTGTCACCTCCCCATTCCATTCGCACCTATTGGAACCTGCTATGGAGCTGATTGAAAAAGATTTGATCGATAACAAAGTGGACTTTAACCCAGCAAAATTGACTATTCCAGTCTATGACACTTTTAACGGTGCCGATCTAAGATCTTTACCTGACGGTAAATTGGCCACCAGATTGGCTCTGTTGATCACCAAGCTACCTGTCAACTGGGAAGTTGCTACCGATTTCCCAAAATGTTCCCATATCTTGGATTTCGGTCCAGGTGGTACTTCGGGTTTGGGTGTTTTGACCCAAAGAAACAAAGAAGGTACCGGTTGCAGAGTCATCTTGGCTGGTTCCTTTGATGTTAACGCTGAAGACGATTACGGTTTCAAACAAGAATTGTTCCAATTGAACGAAACCAAATCCACAGCCAACGTTACCAACGACTGGTTGAAAGAATTCCATCCTAAACTAGCCAAATGTTCCAAGACCGGTAAAATGTTTGTCGATACCAAATTCTCCAAATTGTTGAGTAGACCTCCTTTGTTGATTCCAGGTATGACCCCAACAACCGTTTCTCCAGATTTTGTTGCAAGTACCATCAACGCCGGTTACCACATCGAATTGGCCGGTGGTGGTTACTTCTCTCCTCAAGGTATGACCGCTGCTGTCGACAAAGTTGTTTCCCAAATCAAAAAAGGATATTCCATGGGTATCAATTTGATCTATGTGAGTCCTGCCATGCTACAATGGGGTATTCCATTGATCAAAGACTTGAGAGCCAAAGGCTATCCTATCCAATCGTTGACCATCGGTGCCGGTGTTCCATCTTTGGAAGTCGCTACTGAATATATCGAAACTCTAGGTATGAAACATTTGGGTTTGAAACCAGGTTCCATCGACGCCATCTCTCAAGTCATCAACATTGCCAAACACCACCCAGATTTCCCAATTGTCTTACAATGGACTGGTGGTAGAGGTGGTGGTCACCACTCTTTTGAAGATTTCCACCAACCTATCTTGCAAATGTACACCAAGATCAGAAAATGCTCAAACATCCATTTGATTGCTGGTTCCGGGTTTGGTTCTGCTGAAGACACATACCCATACTTGACCGGTGAATGGTCCACTAAATTCAACTACCCACCAATGCCATTTGATGGTTTCTTGTTTGGTTCCAGAGTCATGATTGCCAAGGAAGCTAAAACTTCTCCAGCTGCCAAACTGGCCATTGCCGATTGTGCCGGTGTTCCAGACTCTCAATGGGAACAAACCTACAAAAAACCAACTGGTGGTATTTTGACCGTCAGATCTGAAATGGGTGAACCAATCCACAAAATCGCCACTAGAGGTGTTGTTTTCTGGAAAGAAATGGATGAAACAATTTTCAACTTGCCAAAGAACAAATTGGAATCAGTCTTGGAAACCAAAAAATCCTACATTATCTCCAAGTTGAACTCCGATTACCAAAAACCATGGTTTGCTACCGTCAACGGTGTTGTCAGAGACATCAACGATATGACCTATGAAGAAGTTGCCAACAGATTGGTTGAGTTGCTATACTTGAAACAAAGCGGTAAATGGATTGATGTCACTTTGAGAAACATGACCGGTGATTTCTTAAGAAGAATCGAAGAAAGATTCACCACCAAAAAAATTGTTTCCTTGGTTCAATCTTTCTCTGCTCTAGACCAATCTCCAGAATTGATCTTGAAAAGTATCTTTGAAGCTTACCCAAGCTCCAAATTGCAATTTTTGAACGCTCAAGATGTGGACTACTTCTTGGGATTGTGTACCAGACCAATTCAAAAACCAGTTCCTTTTGTTCCTATTTTGGACAAGAGATTTGAATTTTTCTTCAAAAAGGATTCCTTATGGCAATCCGAAAACTTGGAATGTGTTGTTGATCAAGATGTTCAAAGAACTTGTATTTTGCACGGACCTGTTGCTGCTCAATTCACCAACAACGTCGACCAACCTATCCAAGAAATGATGGATGAAATCCACGAAGGCCACATTGCCAAATTGTTGAAAGACTACTATAACAACGATCCTTCTACCGTTCCTGTTGTCGAATACTTTGGTGGTGAAGATCCAGCTGAAATCGACTACAACTATTCCACCGAAGTTGCTCTAAGCAAATTGAGATACGTTGCTACTCCTTCTTCCAACAAACAAGACTGGTTCAAACTATTGGCCGGGACTACTAAGAACTGGAGACACGCTTTCTTTTCCGTGGACCACATTGTTCAAGACAAATTCTTTGGACAAAACCCAATCAAAAAAGTCTTTAACCCATCCTCAACCGTTTCTGAACAACAGTTGGTTGTCGAAATCGAAAACCCAACCGATAGTGCTAAAACCGTTATCAGTTTGATCGAAAAAGTTCAAGGTGTCTTGAAAACCACTGCCACCGTTAAGTTGGCTGAAGGTTCATCCAACGTCATTGAACTAAACTTGATCGAAAACAGAACTGTTGACGGTACTCCAGTTGCATTAACCTTGCTATACAACTTCAACGCCGAAGACGGTTACTCTCCAATCCACGAAATTATGGAACACAGAAACGAAAGAATCAAAGAATTGTACTGGAAACTATGGTTACCAGGTCACTTTGATCTAGACTTTGATGTCCATGCCCCAATCAATGGTGGTGAAGTCACTGTTACTACAAAAGACATCTTGGACTTTACTCACGCCATTGGTAACAACTGTGAAGATTTTGTTTCCAGATCTGGTAGAAAGGTCTTGGCCCCAATGGATTTTGCCATTGTTTTGGGATGGAGAGCTATCATCAAAACCATTTTCCCAAGCAGTGTTGATGGTGATTTGTTGAAATTGGTTCACATGTCCAATGGTTACAAAATGATTCCAGGTGCCAAACCAATTCAAGAAGGTGATGTTATCTCCACCTTTGCTTTGGTCAAATCTGTCGTCAATCAACCAAATGGTAAGATTGTTGAAGTTGTCGGTACATTGTCTAGAGAAGGTAAACCAGTTATGGAAGTTGCTTCCAAATTTTTCTACAGAGGTGATTACCACGATTTTGAAAACACCTTTGAAAGAATCACTGAAAGTCCTTACAAATTGGTTGTCCAATCCGCCAAAGAAGTTGCTGTTTTGCAATCTAAAGAATGGTTTGAATTGAACGACGAGACTGTTGATTTGATCAACAAAACTTTGATCTTTGAAATTGAAACCCAAGTCACTTACAAAGACCAAACCGTTTACAACTCCATTGAATCTAAAGGTAAAGTCTCCATGGAACTATCAACAAAAGAATTGCTTCAAATTGGTGAAATCAACTACTCTGCTGGTTAATCACACGGTAACCCTGTTATCGACTACTTGTCCAGAAATGGTGCCACCTTGGAAGAAAAAGTTACTTTTGAAAACGAGATTCCAATCGCTGTTCAAGAAAGTCAAACTCCAAGTACCAACGAATCTTATGCTAGAGTCTCTGGTGATTTGAATCCAATTCACGTTTCCAGACACTTTGCTCAATATGCCGACTTACCAGGTACCATCACTCACGGGTTGTACTCCTCTGCTTCTGTTAGATCTTTGGTTGAAACCTGGGCTGCCGACAATGTGTCTTCTAGAGTCAGAGCTTACGCTTGTGACTTTACCGGTATGGTTTTACCAAACTCTGTTTTGACCACTACCATCAAACATGTTGGTATGATCAACGGTAGAAAATTGATCAAATTTGAAACCACAAACCAAAACGACGAAAGTGTTTTGAGTGGTGAAGCTGAAGTTGAACAACCAGTTTCCACCTTTGTTTTCACAGGTCAAGGTTCTCAAGAACAAGGTATGGGTATGGACTTGTACGAAAAATCTGAAGTCGCCAAACAAGTTTGGGACAGAGCTGACAACCATTTCAAGAAAACTTATGGTTTCTCTATCTTGGATATTGTTAAAAACAATCCAAACGAATTGACCATCTACTTTGGTGGTGAAAAAGGTAAAAAGATTAAAGAAAACTACACATCTATGATATTTGAAACCATTGTTGACGGTGAACTAGTTGCTGAAAAGATTTTCAAATCCATCACTGAAGAAACCAACTCTTACTCTTTCAAATCTCCAACCGGGTTGTTATCTGCCACTCAATTTACTCAACCAGCTTTGACCTTGATGGAAAAAGCTGCTTTTGAAGATTTGAAAGCTAAAGGTTTGATTCCAAGCGATGCCGCTTTTGCCGGTCACTCTTTGGGTGAATATGCTGCTTTGGCTTCTTTGGCCGATGTCATGTCTATTGAATCTTTGGTTGAAGTTGTCTTTTACAGAGGTATGACCATACAAGTTGCTGTTCCAAGAGATTCTCAAGGTAGATCCAAATATGGTATGATTGCTATCAACCCAGGTAGAGTTTCTCCAACCTTCTCTCAAGAAGCTTTGAAATTCGTTGTCGGTATTGTCAGCAAGAAAACCGAATGGTTGGTTGAAATTGTTAATTACAATGTCGAAAACCAACAGTATGTTGCTGCTGGTGATTTGAGAGCTTTGGATACTCTAAGTAATGTTTTGAACTTTATCAAATTACAAAAAATCGATATTGCTAAATTGCAAGAGAAAATGTCTTTGGAAGAAGTTGAAGAACAATTAAAAGAGATCATCGAAGAAGTCTCCAAAAAATCCATTGCTAAAGAGCAACCAATTGACTTGGAAAGAGGTTTTGCCACGATTCCATTGAAGGGTATTTCTGTTCCATTCCACTCTTCTTATTTGATGCCAGGTGTTAAACCATTCAAAAACTTTTTGAAGAAAAACATTGTCAAAGAAAATGTTAAAGTCGACAGATTGATTGGTAAGTATATTCCTAACTTGACTGCCAAACCATTCCAAGTTACCAAAGAATACTTCCAAGACGTTTATGATTTAACCCAATCTGAAAAGATCAAAGAAGTTTTGGACAACTGGGACCAATACCAAGGTTAAGGAAGGCCAACAATGTTAGGTATTTTATTTGAAAATTGACCCGAACTGCACGAAATCGCGAGTATTGATTATTGATTTGAGAATTGTCCAATGTTCTTGCATTTATATCTTTGGGGAAAGATGAGCTTTACATAGACTACTCACATCAATAGGGCATATTTTTTCGATTTCATTGTTTGAATTTATTATTTTCTTTGGGGAAAGAAAATTTTCATCAAGGTTTTTTTTTTGTATATAAAATATCGATATTTATTTGCCTTTCCACGCTATAGCAAACGTTTTCTGTATGCATGTATGTATAATATTAAAATCAAATTTAGTTACTTATGAGTCCAACCTTGTATATCGATGTGTGTGCAGCATCTTCACGTTATGAAATGCAATGCCAAATCAGAGAAGGCATTTTGCCATGGCTGATCTCTCAAAAGCGATCCATTTCCGAAATTGCTAATGATTTCACACTTCTCAAAAGTAGAGTCAATAGTTGAGTAGTCGATATGAGCTTGTGATTTTGCTTCAGAAACACCTTTAAAGTGTCCGTTTCTTGGCTTTCTCTTTTTTTTGGTTTTAATTTGGAAACCGTCTTCTATGGGACAGCTGGTTCCTTTATCGATGGAATGTACCATTTTACTCAAATATGGAAACTGGTTAAATAAACTCTGTTTGGTAAATCTGTCTGTGTGTTGAAGAACGTGATTTGAGAGCAGGAGTCGAGGACAGTTATTTTTAACTACATTTTCCGTCAGATCAAGGTCTGCATGGGGCAGAAACCACAAGATATGTGCCGAATCAACTTCTTCCCAGATATCATTTTCGTCAATGGACCAGCATTCGTTATTCTCTATATTTTTATTACGCTGCAATATATCTTGGATTTCCAAATCTGTGAAAATCGGGTCATACAGAGAGATATGGAAAAGTTCGTTGTCTGACTTGGATTTTAGATAATCAATCATTTGCAATAGAAGGGCAAACTGATATCTTGCTGGATCGTCTTCTATGAAATTACCAAGGGCCAAACACCGGATATGGGTGATTGAGGATTGGGTGTCCAAGTTCAGTTTCAACTCTTTGAACATTGCAGACTGATCGATTACGGTCAGATATTCTTTTAAGTAGGCTTGATATTTTTCCTCAACGCTTAGTGCGGTTGACGTACTTTTTTTACCCTTCTTGGACATTGTGTATTGGACCTTCGTGAAGGTCTTTTCATCTACCTCATCAATGGCACTGCTCATTCCTTAAATCACTCGTGATATGTGCTGATTTTTTTGAGCGTATCAATTATTGGGTACTCTTGTCTCACATTGCATTGTGCATTTCAAATAGGTCATTCTTGATGTATATATGGATAACTAGCTCATCGAACTCAAACCAACCAATCATCAACCTGACCAACAGCAGATCACGTGCCCACGAGAGCTTCTCGTTTATTAACTTTTCTTTTTTTCTTTTTTCTGTTTTCTAAATTTTTTTTTGCTTTTTTTTCTCTTCCGTGGGCCCACAACCATTTTCCATTTATAAATATGAAGATTCTTCTTTTGTTGGGTTTGTCGAAGTCACTGCAACCATCCAACATGGGGTGATGTGCGTAAGCTACAATTTAGATTATCTTAATCTTTCTTAGCTACAATGTACTTGATCCACACGTCAAAGATAGAGTAATAGGCTGAACAGTCTCTCTCACTCACAGTATCCAAAGTGTCTTCTCCATCTGCTATCCATTCCAACAGATTTGTTTCTGTAGTTCCAGAGTCATTTATCAGAAGATTATCCTCAACAGACAAACCAAAAGAACAATTAACCCACCCAGATTTAGCAAGCAACATGAGAAAGTGCAAAGTATTTGTTGGTAATTCGCATCCTGAATTAGGACGTTTAGTGTGTGAAAGATTAGGTATTGAACCGGCTCCTTGTACTTTGAAAAAATTTGCAAATGGGGAAACCAGTGTTCAAATCGGTGCCTCTGTCAGAGACGAAGACGTCTACGTTATCCAAAGTGGGTCTCAACACGTCAATGACCATATCATGGAGTTGTTGATTTTGGTGTCTGCGTTGAGAGGAGGTTCTGCTAAAAAAATCACGGCTGTTATTCCACAATTCCCATATTCCAAACAATCCAAAATGAAAAAACACAGAGGCGCTATTACTGCTAGAATGATGGCCAATTTGTTGATCATGGCTGGTGCCGATCATGTTGTTTCTATGGATTTGCATGCCTCTCAAATGCAAGGTTTTTTCTCTAAACCAGTGGATAACCTATACGGTGGTCCAAGTTTGGCTAAATGGATAAAAGAGAACGTTCAAGACTACGAAAATGCAGTTGTCGTTTCCAAAAATCCAGGCGGTACCAAAAGAGTCACTGCCTTGGCAGACTCTTTGAAGATCAATTTTGCCATGATTCATACAGATAGAAGAAGATCTATAGATATATATTCCCAGAATAAGGGTAACATGACTCAACTAAAACTAAGAAAACAGAGCATGTTGAGAAAAAATAAACCTATTATCAAACTGGGCGAAGACGGTAGCGAGGAAGAAAATATCATTTAGACCAATGGTATCAAAACAGCTAGATTGGTCAAGGGTCACGTTGTAAACGACGAAGATCCTTTTGAAAGCGATTCGGGGGATGAAAACGAGATTGATGAAACCAACAACAGTCATAACAATTCATATAACTCTCAAGATTTCAATGACGAATCAGACGACGAAGACGACGGAACCCCTGACGAAACAGAAAAGTTGATCACGTTAGTCGGTAATGTCAATGGGAAAACAGCTATCATTTTGGATGATATGGTTGACAGACCTGGCTCTTTTATCAGTGCTGCTGAACATTGTGTCAAGAACTGTGGTGCCAAAAAGGTGTATGTTGTTGCTACCCACGGGGTTTTCACTGGTGATTGTCTAGAGCAATTGGAACAATCCGATTGCATCGACAAAATTGTTGTTACAAACACCTACCCAATTTCCGAACAGAGATTGTCGAGCTCTGAGAAACTGGTGGTGATTGATGTTTCTCCGATCTTTGCTGAGTGTATTCGTCGTGATCACTATGGTGAAAGTATTTCTGTTTTATTTGATTCTCTAAGAGCACTATGAGCCTATGAGCAATATCTCAGCAAGGTTTTTCTAAATTTTTTTTTTAACACCTAAACTTTTAATGTTCCTTTCCTCATGGTTTTAAATGTAGAACATCTGCATCAATTGTATTGATGCCATTGATTTTCACAATCATTATTTGCTTGAAGGTTTTCCTTGGATGCCTTTTTGTGTTGATTTCAACGAAAACCTGTGTTGCCACAAACACAAACCACCCAATGTTGCAGCTACTCAGAGCTGCAGGACATATCTCCCAGAACTATGGGTTTCCATAGTTTGACTTTCCAGAGATATTGTACTAACGGAGCATTGGTAGATCAAATTTCCAATAATATCATTTTCTTTTTTTTGCATATTGCAAAAAGATTTAATTAGTTCTGAGTTCAAGAGTGATTATGTGATTTCTTTTTTTTTTTAAAGAATTAATCGTGTATTTACTACTCGAAAACGGAATAGAAAATGGTATTGTACAAACTTTACTTCTTATACACTTATTCGGCAGTCTCAGATGGTGTTGTTGCAGACAAATTATCTGCAACTGGTTGAGGCAGCTCAGTAGCACCATTTTCGAGCTCTTCGTCAATGTTGCCGTTGTATTTCTTGAAACTCAAATAAGGACTTGTTATATTGACTGGAGTAAACTTCTTAGGCATAGTAACTCTTGGAAACTTTCTTCTTAGTTTTTGCTCCACGTAATCGGCATCCAAATGTTTCGTAAGAGACAACTTAGGGATACAACTGATGTAATGTCTGTCATCTAGCTCAACGTCTAATGGATCTTGTGTGTGACAACCTGGCGACATTTTCAATCTAATTGCATGCGACTTTTTCTTGGTGGTTTTGTCAACACTTTCGTACAACTCGAAAATGATCTGGGACAAGTAGTCCAACTCAGGTAGGGCGTTTCTAGCAATTCTCATTGGGATCCCACTCTCATATAAAATGTTCAGAAAGGTGTAGATGTGAGACTCTTTGGTAAAATAAGCTATGCATTGTGGCTCTTTCTCAGTTTTCATACTGTCAATATCGTTTAAAATTTGTTTCGCCAACGGAAGTGAGGTCAACAACCCAATATCCAATTTTTCGACATCTTTAATACCATACTCTTGAGGACAGATAAAATCAAACAAGACTTTTGATAGTCTGTACAACTCTCTCAATTGAATAAACTGTGGTCCGTCAAACGGAGAGGACTTGT
The DNA here is from genome assembly GCA_003020785.1 of Hanseniaspora gamundiae. NCBI lineage: Eukaryota > Fungi > Ascomycota > Saccharomycetes > Saccharomycodales > Saccharomycodaceae > Hanseniaspora > Hanseniaspora gamundiae. The sequence continues at coordinate 17,778 of PTXO01000012.1, forward strand.
TTTCAGCTGTCTTGTTACTTTCCAAAACCCAACCTAGTGAACCAACACTGTTTTTGTTAGGTGCACTGGAAGTTGAGGACATAGAAACACTTCTAGACTTGGTCTCAGAAGAGCTTTCCGACACAATTTTGAAGTTGTTTTTGGCTAACAGATTGATTGGATAACGGTCCACCAAGGAGCAGGTTATAGCATCGTCATTTGCCTTTTCATCCGGAATAAAAATCTTTTCCAAAAACTCTCTGTTGTGCAACGCATCATACTTCATAGTGTCGTACAACTCTGAGATTTTGGATGGATCAACTTTTTCGACATTAACAAACTCCTTGAATAATTTGTCCCATCTTTCTCTGAACAACATTGCATCTTCTGCACAGCACCAAGTTTCTTGTATATGTACAACGTCATTTGTCTTGAAGTTATTCTCCATAACCATCTTATGATAGTTCATCAATTCACACACCCTTTTGATGACTAAGTATGGCTGTGGCATGTTAGCAGGCCAAGCAAACTGGGACGGAGCTTCTTTCCCCATTCTCAATAACAGTTTCAACTTTTTCTTAACCTTGTCCATCAACTCTTTAGCAGCGTTACTGTCATCCAACAAATCTTTTCTGATCTGTATTTCTTTACCGTGCTTTTTCCCAAAAATAGCAGATGCCCATAGTTGTGCAGTGTACAACACTCTTCTTTCACTCGATGAATATATAGTGATGTTGTCTAGGATGTTTTTGTTTAGCAAGTCAAAATCTTGTCTCATTTGTTCACCTAACTCAGAAGCTTGGTATTTAGCTGAGTGCGTTGGTTCACCACCCCACTTCAAGATAAACTGCACCTTTTCGACTTCCTTGGTCTCTTTGTTCAGAACAGGTTTCAACTGAATTTTTGTTCCTGGGAAAGTGATTTTCTTGCTCAAAGCGTTCATCAAAATATCCAATTTGTATGGATCTTCCAGATTTTCCTCTCTGGCGATCTTCATAGCTTTGAAGACAATTTCCAAATCAGTAACGTTTCTAATAATGACTTCTTCTTTGTGGCCTTTTAACAAGGAAATGAAAATTGGAGACGTAAAAGAATATTTGAATTTTTGCTTTGGTGTTCTATCCGCATGTCTGATAGCGGTGATCAATCCTTTGAAGACCCATTTTTGCTGTTTTTCTTCTTGAATAACAGGCATTGTTTTCTTTTCAAAGTCTCTCTTTTTCTTGGCTTCGATAAACAACTCTCTCAAAATTCTAGCGCTATTCTCGTAGTATGCATTGTTATCTTTGACGAAAGAGAACCCGTTAACATCAATCACATACGATTTTCCACGGACTCTCAAAAGATCAAACCCACAGATTGTTTGCTTGAAGGATGTACAAATTCTACTGGCCATCAGTCTTTCTTCATCAGTCAACTCAGTGATGTACCGGATTTCTTTACCATGTGTGTTTCTTCTAACAATCCCATCCACGACAGGTGATTTTCTAGTTTCTGCATGACAAAAATTTGGCCCCACAGTATAAGCTTTCACATCTTCACAATTATCGGCATCCATGAATTGCTCATAAACATAAGAACCGTCTGTTCTGATAGTCGACAACTCGGGGTCAAATTGAGAACTCTTGTTACCAATTTTTCTGAACAATCTTCTACCACCACCACCGGTTTTGGAGTGATAATAGATGTAGATGTTGTGGTCTTCACCATCAACCGGTTTTTCTACAAACGGTTTGACCATTTGTTTGCCGTCCACTTCAAGAGTATCTTGGTCAACCATTCTCCATTTAGGCTCTTTGATTTTTTTGGAGGCTTCAATTTCTTGCACTGCTAATCTCTCCTTCAAGTCCAAGTTTGAAACCATAGGACCGCCGTCTCTACTAATTTCCAGTCTAGCTGGCACAGGAACACCAGCTTTGTCCAAAATTTTCAGACAAAGTCTTCTATCCCATAGTGCCTTTTGTAGAACCAAGTCATTGATGATGTACGGCTTTCTCAACTTCACATATTTGATGGCTTTGTCCAATGGGAATCCACTGGAGAAAAAACTGATCAAAAAATCACAAGTTGGCCAGTTTTCAATGTTCTCGTCAGAGATTACTTTGTCACCGAAAATGACAGTTTCGAATTCTCCGTTTTCCATTAATTTGTTTAGAATTCTACGACATGGCTTACTCAATACTTTTGCATCCATCGCACAGACACCAATTTTCCCAAGTTTAGGCTTTGGCGGAGCAGCTTCCTCGGCCGTCTTTGTTACATCAGCGGGAATATCTTTTGCAGTAGAACTGCTTGGAACATCAAATCCAGCTTGCGCAGGTTGGAAGTCACTAACGGAAGTTAGCAAATTTCCACCATTAGCAGAGTTCGCAACTGTTGCCACACCAGATCCTGTCGAGATGTCGGCTATTTTTGTCTCTGTAGATTGGGAAGATTGTCCACAGTGTACTGTGCCATCTGAAACTGCAGGACTAGAAAACAGATTGTTACTAGTACCGACACTAGCAACAGAAGAGGTGGCTACACTTTGCAAATTCAGAAAGTGTGCATGATTGCTTGATGCTCTTGTGTTGATGAAAGATGAAATGGAAGATCTTCTTGAGGTTGGAGCAGAGCACATTGGTGAACCATTATCCAAATGGAACGGATGCTGTTTAGAAATACTAAGCAAGTCCTCGGTGTTTGGCTTTGTGTGAGTTTGGAAGTCGGTTAGTGAAGTAGTTGGAGATAAAGCTGGTTTTGAAGTGTGGCTTAGCGATTTTTCCAAAGTGGCCAAAGTCTCCAAGGCAGCAGCATCGTGAAACTCTGGTAAACTGATCAACTCATCATCTTCAGTCTGAGTGCTCAAAGCAGAGGATAGTGGGTTGACAGGGACACTGGAAGGCTGGAGTTTCAAAGTGGTGTTTTCAGAAGACGAAGTTTTTGGAACGAAACCTTCCAAAATTGGAGCAATAGTTTCCATAGCCTTCTTGGTGTTTCTCTCCTTTTCTTGCTCCGTCATGGGAGACCCTGGACACGATGAACCATTAAGCTCGTCGGTAAAGGTGCTTCTAACAAGAGGAACTGGAGTAACAGACGTTCCTGGAGATAAACTCTCCTCGCAGTCTATATGCTCACTCATTTTTGTTTTGATTGTGCTTGTGGGGTTCTTTTGTTTTTGCCGAGGGCTGGAACTTACGAAACACTTATCATTGCTCTAAGTAGTCGAAAGCAGTTTCGTACCTTATTAAATTATTCCGATTGTTCATTTGTTGAAATTACAGTGCACCACGTGTTGGTTCACATTTTTGATTCAGACGTCTGTCGTTTTTTTTTTTTTTTTTTCAGTTTCATTCTAGAGAAACAGAATTTCTTTTTTCAGATGAGTCTATCGATGCCTGCGACTCTTCCGATATTGCTGGAGACTACTCACTAAATTAGACGCAACCAAAAGAAGCACAACAAAACACACTACACAATGACACAGGTAGAGGTTGAGGCTTTTAAGAAACAGAAGTTCAACAAGGCTGTTGTTTCTACAGGAAAACAACATGCATCAAAGATTTTTTCTCCATTTAGAGTCATCGGTAATGTGAGCAACGGGACTCCATTTGCTGTTGGTACCTTGGGTGCAACTTTTTACATTGTTACGAGTGTAGGGAAGAGTTTCCAAATTTATGACGCAAGTACTCTGCATTTGTTATTTTTGTCTCAAGGCGAAACCGACTCTTTAATCACATGTTTTGCAACACACTACCACTACGTCTTCGCAGGGTTTGGTAGTAAAGTGGGTATCTACAAAAGAGGACAATTAGAATTTTTGATTGAGTTAGAAGAAGCTCATAAGAATGAAACTGTATCAAACATTTCACTGTTTGGTGACTTTGTCGTCATTTCCACTCGTGAATCCAGTAACGTTTACATCTATAAAAAAGTGAAAAACACTGCAGCAATCGAATACCAATTGTACACAACACTAAGAAACGTCATCGAATCTGTTTCCAAAAACGCAATCGTTGATTTGGTCCATTTGCCAACGTATTTGAACAAAATTGTTGTTGTCACGAAGAAGAATTTGTTGCTGTACAATATCAGAACTAGGAAACTTCTATTTACCAGTGACGAATTTGCGCACGAGATCACCACATCTGTATCAGCACCTGCTCTGGATATCATTGCCTTGGGAGCTGCCAACGGTGAAGTGATTTTGTACAACGTGAAAAAGGGAAGAAAATTAAGAACTATCAAACCACACTCTACTACCAGAATCACATCCTTGTCCTTCAGAACAGACAACTCTCCTCACATTTCTATTGGTTATTCTAACGGTGATCTAGTATTTTACGATCTAAACCGTCGTTCCAGAGTTCACGTTTTGACATCTGTGCACAAAGAAATCAACGGTGGTATTTCCAAAGCAGAGTTTTTGAATGGCCAACCAATTATTATCACTACCGGTGGAGACAATCAAATGAAAGAATTTGTGTTTGATCCCCCTTTGACTGAAAACAACAGCCGTGACCAAGAAAAAGATGAAGATATGGCCGCTGTTGTCCAGCCTCCAAGACTATTGAGATCAAGAGGTGGTCACTCCAAACCACCTACTAAAATTCAGTTTACTGACAATGAGGCTCATTTCATTCTGTCTGCTTCATCAGACAGCACATTATGGGGATTCTCACTGAGAAAAGACGCTCAAGCACAAGAGTTTTCTCAAAGAGCTTCCAACAAGGGTAAAAAGTCCACTGTCTACTCCAAACTACCTACGATCACTGATATGAAGATTGAACTAGCAAGAGCCGGTGAATGGGACAATGTGGTCACTGCTCATGAAAATTCTTCAACAGCCCACACGTGGAATTCCAAAACAAAAAGACTGGGATCCTACACACTGAACACTGGTGACGAAGGTATTGTGAAGGCTGTTCATATTTCCAGTTGTGGTAACTTTGCATTTATCGGTAGTTCCAAAGGTTGTATCTCAGTTTACAATTTGCAAAGTGGTGTTTTAAGAAAAAAGTTCAATCTACACAAACAAAGTGTGACGGGTATCTGTGTGGACAACATGAACAGAAATATGATTTCTGTTGGTTTGGACGGGATTGTTGGGTTTTATGATTTTGCCAAATCAAAATTCTTGGGTAAACTACAATTAGACAGTCCAATTACCAGTTTGAAATACCACAAGGGTAGTGATTTATTTGCATTGGCCCTGGATGACTTGAGTATAGTTGTCATTGACGCTGAAAGCCAGAAGATTGTTAGACAATTATTTGGCCACAACAACAGAATAACTACTCTAGAATTCTCTCCAGATAGAAGATGGATAATCTCTGCATCTTTGGACTCCACAATCAGAACATGGGATTTGCCAACCGGTGCGTGTATTGATGGTGTGAAAGTTGCAAGTGTTGTCACAAACATTTGTTTTTCTGCAAACGGTGAATACTTGGCTACTTCTCATGTTCAAGGTAATGGTATTTCTATCTGGACTAACAGAGCTCAGTTCAAGGCCATCTCGACGAGACAAATTGATGAGTCGGAATTTCAAAACATCATGCTTCCAAACAGCACAAGCACAGGTGGTGTGTCAATGTTAGAGGGTGCTCTTGACACGGAGGAGGAAGATTCATCCAACAGCGACCAGTATTTTGGTACATACAAAACGCTTGATCAAATCGATGACAGCTTGATCACGCTGTCACTTGGCCCAAGAAGTAAAATGAATACTCTATTAAATCTAGAAACTATTAAAAAGAGATCGAAGCCAGCTGAAGCTCCTAAAAAGCCAGAACAGCTTCCATTCTTCTTACAATTAACCGGAAGTGCTGTGGGTGACGATGCGTCTGGGAGATAAGGTGTTAACGACACAACAATGCAAGATGCTGCTAGTTCCGCAGAACTTAACACCAAAGACGCCGAGGCCAAAGAAAAATTGAATAAATTCAAACCAACAGGAAGACTGGGCTTTGAATCTAAATTTACCAATTTGTTAAGAGAAAGCTCTGTTAAGCAAGACTACAACGAGTTTTTAGCTCTTTTGATATCAATGTCTCCAGCTGCTATCGACATGGATATCAGATCCTTAAACTCTTTTGCGCCTTTCGATGAGATTATTTGGTTCATTGAAGCGTTGATTTACGGGTTTGAGTCTAATCTGAACTTTGATTTGTTGGAGGCTTTCTTCGGTATGCTATTGAAAGTCCATGGCGACGTCATTCATTCAAATAGCGAGGTACTAAACACTGTGCTAGCAGAATGGAACAAGATCCATAAAAACAAACAAGACAAACTAGACGACTTGACTAAATTCTGTTCATCTGTTGTTAATTTTGTCAACACTTCTATGTAAAATAAATAGATTTATAAATCAGGAACCCTTGTTGAGTTCACCCAGAGTTACCAGTTTTTTGATTTTATTTCTGTGTTTTATTCTCTCATCAATCAGGTGTCTGCAATTGTGGTGCACTAGTATGTTCTTTCCATGAATTTTGTACCCGTAATAAACTGCATTGGGTATCAATCCTGGAGACAACAATTTTCCACACGCAAAGCACTGCGACTTTTCTTCAATCGAGAAACTGGTCGATTTTTCATTCAAATTCTTACAGTCCAAATCAATAATCGACACCTGGGCTAACGATTTTTGTAATTGAGTTTTGTTAAGGTTTCTCTTTGTGGCAAATAAAACATTATGAATCAAAAAAGACTGAAGCTCTTGTAGTGACATGTCAGTGGGCAAATGTTGTAGGAGATAAAGAGGATCGAAAAAAGACCCGAATTCGTTTATCAATAGTACCAGTTTTTTGAAGTTGTCTTGTTGGCAAAGAATATCAAACAAAATTTTTAAAACACTTTTGAACTCCTCTTCACTGTCACTAATTTCAATGGATTTCACATACTCTATAGCCACCGGATAGTTGTGCATTTCGTTGATGATCGTTTTTAGACCAGCCTCGTGATCCTTCATTTGTTTTAAAGCCAAACTTTTGGAGTGAGTCAAAACAAAAGTTTGTTTGTCATTCAGGGACTTGCCATTAGAGTTTAATTTGTCATTCAATAAACTCAACAATTCAAAAGAGTCATAGAAGGGCTTATTTTGAACCATGCTGTATAATTTAGACAAGTATTCATCTTCAATGTTGGGGTCTTGATCTTTTGAAATGTTTTCCAAGTAGTGTTTTATCAATTCCATATATATCTGAGTGTTTTTGTCTTGCAAAACAGTTACGCAGTATTCCAAATACTTGTAGGAAAACGAGTCATCAATAACTTTGATAAACTCATAGACTTTGAGAGCGTCAAAATGAATACGCTTTTGGAAAAATAATATTTCAAACATATCCGTTGGTGATTTTTCAGACCACTCCTGGTTGAAAAGCCACTCCAAATACTCACATATCACAGGAAGGTTGTCGTTATTAAGCTGACAAATGTAGTTGAAGACTAACTTCATAATGCTGTCCAGTGGAATATTCGGGACGTATTTGTCCAAGGTGATCATAAACTTTAGAGCTCTGTCGTGCAGATTTCTAGAATAGAAAAAATCGATCAGGTCCTGAAACTTACTTTTGGCGGCTAGTTTTTCAATAACAAAGTCCACGTCACATTGGTTGGGCACTCTTAAAAAGGGTTTCAGTAAGGAATCGTTATAATTCAAGTACAAACTGAAAAGAGTGGTATCCACCAATTTCAAAAGATCTTGTATGGTGGTATTGTCGTCATCATCACCTAGCATGAAAAAATTCAGGTCTATTTGTATGTTTTGTTTCCAAACGCATTTATCGAGGTTTCTTTCATAGATGTTTTTACAAAATCTTTCAATTTCGATGAAAAAGGGTATCACCAGCTCTCTACAAAGAGACGCAGGAATAAACTCAATTAAGGGAGTAATCAGCTTGGGTGGGGCTAAGAACTCCAGGAATTTTTGGAAAGATTTTGTTATGCAGTACTTCTGTAAGCTTGAGTCGATAGAGGAGCTTTGCAAGCCACCCGCGGTGACACTTTTCAATACTTTTAAACCCCACAGACAGCTTATATCTCTCAATTTCATTAATTGTGCGGCATTCACATCGTATATACCTGACTCAAGAATTGATTCCCAAAATAGCATTCGTTGCTGGTACGACATGAGCGAGTCAGTAGGGGAATACCTGTCCATGCGATCGTCAATAGATAGTGAGTATATGTCAAAAAAGTCAGCGTGTTGCAATATAAATTTGTTCTCCTTCGTGGGATATATCTTGATGATGGGCTGATCTATTGTGGAGAGTTCACCGTAGACATATCCATATATGGGATCTAGAATGCTTATGTTCTGAGTCTTCTTGTCTAAAGAGGCGTCATCGTAACTGATAAGATGATTGTTTAATTTTTTCAAAAGTTGCAAATCTGTTTTTAAACCCTTGTATTGAGTTATTAGTATCAAATAGTATTTAGAGTTTTTGTGAGAGATCTGATAAGTTTGTCCCATGGAAGTGATCATGTACAATTTACCCTTTAATTGCACTAGTTTTAGGTACTTGATGCTTTTCTTGATTGCTTTCTGTGTGTAGTTGAGGCTTTGAAACCAATATTTGCTTTTGCTCAAATTTGAGTTTTGAGTCAGGTTGGAGTTTATGGACTCTCCGGTGAAGATGTCATCATTTGTTAAAGCAGGTGGTTTCTTGTAATCATCTGTTTTCGATGACTTCTCGTTGGAGTTTTGCAGTAGTTTTTGTTCTTCTTCTATTGAATTCACTGCATCTATCATGTCATACCATTTTTTGGCTATATAGTTTGTTATCTGTTCGATTTTTTTGGATTTGGTATTACTTAGTATATCCCAAACAAACACTTGTGTTGATGTTATTATTACAATTTTGTCGTCATGGTGTCCGCTTTGTAGGATATTGATGTCGTTGATAACGTCATTTTTATTTGGAAGTTGCAATTCATGAGATCTGAAATACATATACTCACCACTTGCTGTATCCCAAAAGAAACATTTCAACAAGACACTTTTGTTTTTGGTGTTGTCATTAGTTGGCAAACATCCATATATCAAAACGGTGCGACTGTCATTTGCAAAGAAGAAGCTGTACAGTTTAGTCTTGTAACCGTGTTTCTCATTTATTTTGTCGTACCTCGTAAGATTTCCCGTGTTCAAGAGTATAATCTGCGATTTCAATTGAATAAAAAAAGTGGTCAACTTTTTCACATATTGAGAACTCTGAATTTCCCTGGCTTCCACTGGCGTCAATATATGACGATATGTAGTCTTCTGTATGTGGTCTTCATCGATCCCGTTACTTATTTTGATGTGCCCGTTGGACGTTATGTGTAAAAGAGAGAGTTTTGAAATCAGTTCGTTTTCGATCGCCACTGTGTGGACAATGTATTCTATTTGTTCAGAGTCGTGATTACCTATATCTTCAACGACATCATTTTGAACATCAATAGTAGCAATCCTGTTAAATTTGAACATGGGGCTCTCTTATTTCCTACTTTCTTTTGTACTATTCACAAGTGGTGGTGATGAGAGTTGTGGTTTGGAGCGGGACAGCTTGGTTGTTTTCACCCAAGACCACCTATTATTTTTTTGAGTTTCCCCGCTGTTGCTTTGTTTAGCTTGAGCGACTCAAAAGAACACGAGACGCGGAAACGGCGTAGTCGTTGTTTGCCTTTGAGCCAATTTACGGTAGTCATTGCCAGCAAGGAGTACTACAAATAAATAAAAGTGATATTTGTGTTTTGTTTTGTATGTGTATATACGAATGTTTATAAATAAAAAACCCAGCACCATACCGAAGGCGCTACGTCTCTTTCTGTCTATGTGTCTTGCAACAGTTTATTTTCCAAAGTTTTCAGCTTCTTCGAATTTTCTGTTGATTATCCAGCCAATGTTGATGACTTTAATAAGGTCTTTTAAATTCATTGGCTCTTTCAAAGGTGTGTCCTTGACGACTAACTTGTTATAAATTTGGTAGTACGAACCTTGTGGAACCTTGCTGAAATCTGTCTCTACAGGTGGTTCGTTCGAGTGGTGCGAAGGAGAGGAAAAAGTCTTGTATTGAAGGTCTCTTCTCTTTTCCCATACTGGCAAGCCACTGACAAAAGTCTCTGGGTTTTCGTCTCTTAGTCTTTTCACTTCTCTGTGCACATCGTACTTGTAGAAAGATTCGTCAGAGTCGTTTTCCGAGTCGCTTAATTCTTGTTCTTGTTCTTGTTCTACTTCGTGAGGATTGAAATTGTTTGAATTTGTTGGACAAACGGTACTTCTGCTATCAAGTGTGATGTGAGTATCGTTGGTGGTGTTGGTAATGTTGTCGTTTTCTTTATCAATTGTCATTGTTGGTTTTTTTACAGTTTTTCCGTTTCCACTATTCATAGAGTTGTTGGTACTGGAAAGAGTACTGTTATTGAGAGACTTTTCTTTTTCAATTGTGAATTTTCCATTTTGTCTATTATTTTTTTCAATTTTTCCATTTTTTTCTCCGTCTCTTAGTATTAAAGTTTTTTTGTCTATATATTCAAACCCGGCATTATTTTTTTTATTTTTTTGCCGATGAGAAGGTAAATATTTGGAAGCATCACTACCAGCATTTAGTTTGTCACTAGCATCCACGAATAAACTATTGGCAATTTCTTCGCATTGTTTGAAAGTCAGCTTGGATTTACCTGTGAAAGAGCGGTCCTGCTGTTGTTGTTGTTGCTCCGGTTGCTGCTGGGGATTCTGTTTGAAATACTCTTTCAAAGCGTTTTTGATAAAAGATTTGGATGGTGAAGAAGTAGAATCAAATGCAAAAGAAATACGGTCACTCCCCGTTTTTGGAGAAGAGTACACACATGGAACAAGCGAGCTTTTAGAACTCTTACTCTTGCTATTATTAGGTTTTTCCGAGAAAAACAGTAGTTTGTAGTTTGAGTATTTTTCATCGTTTTTATTCTGTCCATTTCGTTTTGAATTCTTGGTACTGGCTTTATCGACTTTTTTTTTCGTTTTCATATCTTTAGACTTGTTGATTGTATCTTCTTGATCTATATCATTCTCATTCTCGTAGTCGTCATCCTCATCATCATCTGTATACTCCAGGTCGTCGTCGTCATCATCATCAGTGGCACTAAACGCTTCTAAACTCCGTGAACATATTTCGTTGAATCTATTTTTGAGTCCGTTTAGCTTCTTGAATAGCGATTTCCGTATCGAATACCCCGAATCATTTAGCTTATTTTTATTACTGCCATTATTACTATTGGTATCGGTGAGACAATTATCGTGTATCCTCTGTTGACTACTCATTTCTCAGTATGCGTGTATGTGTTTATATTATTTATTTTTTCCCCCGCCCCCAATGTTGAATGAATATTGTTGTTGATTGTGTGTTAGTGTTGTTTCTAAAATTTAGAGACTTATTATATATATCCATGCATCTCTAAAAATACAACACTATCTTTATCTCAGACGTTTTATTAATTTACATAATCAGTTGCATCACTAATTCTCTCTCTTTTTTTTTTCTTCTTCCCACAGCCTCCGTTTTTTTTTTTTCCTCTTTTTTTCTTTTTTTTTCTTTTTTCTATTCAATGACCTTGTGGAGCGCTTAGAAAAAAATACTCCATCTGCACACTTTTTTTTACGTAAACTCTATATGCCGATATATGTAATTTTTATATAAGCTTGTAAGAATACAACGCTATAGAGAACCCATCATGCGATGAATTAAATTGAGAGCCATACCACGGTCTACTGATAATATCATTTGAACACAGATCACCGAAATAGTTTTCCAAAGTCTGTAGAATTATAAACTGGGCCACTATATCGGACTTTTTCTCATGACTGTTTGTATTGACTTGAGGATCAATGGCACCGCCATTTCTATGCAGTATGGTATTAAACTGTATATCTGCATTATATTTGATTTTGCCGTTACTATTTTTCAATTCTTGTTGTTTCAATATTAAAAGGATATCACTGTCATCTGTGTATATATCGTACCCCCATATTTCATTGTTCAAATATCTTGGAAACCGAACGTAATCGTTGAAGTAATCGTCATACGTTATGTATATTTCAATGATTTTTCCAATCAACGATTCAGAACTGGTAATATCCAAATTCGGTATCAACGGCGGTACATTATCAGTTAAAACATAGTCGTTACATGAATTAATCGTTGTACGGTCCTTTTCAGTAGTAGTAGTAGTAGTAGTAGTAGTAGTAGTAGTAGTAGTAGTAGTAGCATTGTTATCAGCAATATCAATACCAGTAGTGATAACACCCTGGTTGTATGGATTGTATTTAATCAGTCCAATAACAGACCCCAAATTGTGTTGATAGTTCTCCTGTACGTATTGATAAACTTTATTGGAAGACAATTCTATGCCGTTGATTTTGTTTATATTGTTGCTTTGTGGGTTTATTATTGATTTTTGATCTTTACTACTACTATTATTAGTATTACCATTACTATATTCAGCATTGTTAGAGGCGTATGCAGTTGAGTTGGTATCATCTTTTTTTTGCTTTATAGAATTCAACAACTTTTCTTGAATCTTGTATATTTCATTCTGTGTTTGTTTATATGAAGAGTCTTGCGTATTGTCATTCTCTTTAAGCGATTCGTTTTTGCTATCACCGTTTTCGTGAGTATCGTTGTTTACTTGCATAGCAGTTGTCATTTTCCCCCGGCTAACTTTTGGATATACGCTTTCGTTTTGTGTCCTTGAATAATGTTATTTTTTTTGTCTATTTGCTACAATTATCTTCTTGAAAACCACCATGTGTTTGAAATCTAAACGTACATTAGATAAGGGGTGATAGGGTTCATCAACCTATTTAATGTGGTTTTTTTTTTTCTCCTCTTTTTTCTTCTTCCCTCAGTTTTTGTTTACTGTGTACAAATAACCCATCTAAAAAAGAAGAAAAGAAAAACGAACAAACACAGCACCGTCGGGGTAACGATTTCATACTGCCATTAATATTGTGACACATTTCTTTTTTTTCATAACACCCGAACATTATATTGTATTGAAGTTTAACATTTTGCTTTCTGTATATTCAAAGGAAAAAAAGCCAACAGAAGAAAAAAAAAATGAAAAGAATGATAGTACAATTGTACAAATCCATATAAAGTAATAATTATTGGTCTTGTGAAAACAAGTGAAATACCACTTTGATGCGCGGCCCAGCTTGCCCAACTTTGTAAATCATAGCTAGTAGAGAAAAAGTACCTTGCCTTGTTTGCAGAAACAGACATTTCCTAATTCGGTGGTTCACTACACAGACCGTGCACGTGATACGCCGCTATCCCAAACGAGCTCATTAATTGCGTACAAGCCTGTGCTTTTCCCACACATCTGCATTACACATGGAAGACATTGTCTCAGTATCACGTGCACTCAACACATTTCAACTATTTTGTATATTGTGACTTACCCTCTTGAAGTAATTAACTAAAAACTGTTTTGAAAAATTAAATTTCTTTTTTTTTTTTCCTCTCTAATTCGTTTCTTCCATATCCAGATATTTTTTTTTTTTCCATTTTTGGGTAGCATTCTCCAGTCTAGGTCTACTACGAGATCGGGTACATTACTATTGAAGGTCTAAACTTGGTGTTGATGGCTTTTTCAATTTCGCTGTACTCGTAGCACTTTCCACTTACCGGTAACTATATCTTGTATCTACTCTTTGAAGTATACTGAGGAATAAGAAAAGGTAGAAAAACTCCAAGTAAATATATATCTAAAGATGGCTGGTTTGAAAGACGTTGTTACTCGTGAATACACCATTAACATGCACAAAAGAGTATGTATAAACCAAAAGAGAGAAATTTATTGTTATTACTATTAGTGGGATCTTCAATTATCATTAGGAAGCAAAGGGATATGACAAGACAGCAGGATTGAACATTGGAGATAGAGAGAGAGAAATATGTGTCTGAATATAGATACCATGCACTATAGAGAGAGAGAGAAAGAGAAGAGAGAAGAGTTCATTAGTGAAGTTTTCGGAGGGCAGAAATGAAGCACAAGACTTCTTATTAAATCATCAAAGAATGAACTCTTAGCGTGATGTATGTACGATACACCACATGTGTTTTTAAGGCAACAGACAATACAGAAAATAAAGATACCCGTGCTGAGCGGGAATTGCAAGAAGAATGCACAAGTCACCAACGACTATATCCGTTTATCCACATTACTCTCACAAAGAAAGTTGATCTCTATCCTTCACACCATAGACTATTTTGAAAGTCATACTCTGTAGCTCCTATACGCATTTTGACACTACAGTTTACCGACTTACAGAAAATCATGGAAGAAGAAACGAATGTATGGCATTGCACACTACGGCATGCTTATTCTGAAGGAAATGAGAACAATGAAAAGAACATTGCTGTTTATCACACTTTCCCTAATGATCATTTGCAAAGACCCATTAACTCCCAAAGAAATCCAAGAACCTTTTTTTTTTCTAACATAATTTTTTTCATTTTAATTTGTTCACTATTACCCTTTTAAGTGAATTCCAAGGTTCTTTGCTTTTTATTCTTACTCCTAGTAGTAGTATGCAAAGAGGTTTGGAATTTCAACCGGAAGAGACGGAAATCATCAACATTTAATGATAACCAATTATTTATAGTTGCACGGTGTCTCTTTTAAAAAAAGAGCCCCAAGAGCTGTTAAGGAAATTAAACAATTCGCTAAATTGCACATGGGTACCGAAGATGTCAGATTAGATCCAAAATTGAATCAAGAAATCTGGAGCAGAGGTATTAAAGGTGTTCAATTCAGATTGAGATTGAGAATCTCTAGAAGAAGAAACGAAGAAGAAAATGCTAAAAACCCTCTATTCTCTTACGTTGAACCAGTTTTAGTTGCTTCCGCCAAAGGTTTACAAACCGTTGTTGTTGATGAAGAAGAAGCTTAAATTATTTAATAGTAATCATATTATTATTATCAATACTTTAAACATATAATATATATGTATGTATTATCATATGTACTTATCTAATCTGCAAACATTTTAAACTTTACAAGGAATAAATAATAAAGAAAACAGTTAAACACAAACTATCTTTATAGCTTTTTGCTTTGCTTATAATGCATTAGAAAGAGAGTTCAAAAGAATACGCATACTAGTGCAAGGTCCAAGAAAAATGGCAGGAAAATATGAAGACGTAGAAGTAGTATAAATCAGAGTAACTATGACATAGTGTAATGCTAACCACTCATTGTATTAAAAGAACATTTCATCCAGTATATTTTGCAATACTTATAAAAAGTGTGTTTCTATCTGTTGTAGTTCATATTCAAAACGAATTAAACTTGTACAGTGGGAATATCAGCTCTCCATTAAAACAAATACTTCTTAAAAAATTACAGTAGCACATACCGTAATTCTGCTCTCAATAGATTAGCGAATTAAAAATTATTAGAAAATAAACATCATCATGTAAATATAGTACTGCGTCTTCATATCCAGTCCTCCCTCTCATTACGAGAAAGAGGGTACGAGGGGGTAATCGATAAGACAACTCAAACAAGTCTTCTGATTTGTGAGGGTTGTCGGTGGTTTTTCTCTCTCTTCTTTCTTGTTTTTGAGTAACGGATAGTTAAGACATGATAATATAGTAGAGATTTGTTACGTCTCATTAAATCGAAACCTTCATAGGTGACGACAAGAGCTCAAAAATAATTGCAAAAAAAAAAGATGGCACGCGACCTGTATCGTAGGGCTTTTTTACCAGAAAACAAAATATGAACCAGAGTTAAACAAACCAAATATATATAAATATACATGCGTATATATGACGTGTAAGTTATTCCGAATATAACTACAAAATACACACAACTATGTGTCATGCTCTTGTTTAATTTCACAGTCTCTGTATTGGATAGCAACAGCTGTAGCAAAACCAGGATCGTTCTTTCTTTTCAAAAAAAACTTTGAATCAAACCATTCCAACATCTCAATTATAGATTTCAAGTCCATCAACTCTTTCAACTGACTCTTGTGAAGATCCATGTTCTCTAGCATGATCCAAAGGTGGTGCTGCAGCAGCGGATGCTGCGTACCGTACTCCATCGCGTAATGCCACAACCACTCTATGCTACTCCAGGGACACTTGTCGTATCCTGCAAAAAGCGCTGGGTTGCACAAAGCTCCTCTTGCGGCCATCACACCTTGCACGTTTGTTTTAGCAACAATGTCGTTAAAGTCTTTCATGTTGAAACAGTCTCCATTGGCTATTATTGGCAACTCTAGCGGAACTCTGTCTCTGATATACCGGATGGCTTCGAAATCACACGGTTGGCCCGACCGCATGTGGCGGGTTCTCCCGTGCACAGTAATCCAATCGACACCACTTTTGTGGAGCCTTCTGCATAGCTCAACGGTCTGGTCGAGGTTTTCGTGGATTCTGATTTTCGTTTCCAATCTCACCGAGTCCCCGTACTTTTGTTTCACTGAGGAAACCATATCACAAAGAACGTCCGGATTGTAGTTAAGTGCTGAACCAATCCCCTCACGGACCTGCTCCTTGATGGGACACCCACAGTTGATCCCAACACCGTCACAGTAGTCCTTCACCAACTCCACAAACCGCAACAAGTCCCCACTGTTGTTGCATCCGACTTGGACAATCAAGGGGACATCGCTGGAGTTGGTGGCAAAATTAGAGATACGTGCGTTCTCATTCCGTACAAACTCACGGGCTAAGATCATAGGCGAGTACACTATATCGCTGTTGTATTGTCTGCATGTTGCACGGAAGGGCAGCTTACTGTATCTGACCATGGGGCCCACGATCTTGATGGCGTTTTTGCCATTCTGAATGAGATGCAGTGGATCTACTCTGGTCCTCTTTTGAGTAGTAGAAGTGACTCTGCACAAACTCATCTATTTTCCGGTTCTTGATTTGAGCTCTCTCTCTTCTTTTATTTAACTGATGGTTCTCCATATGATCACCTGGCTGAGAGAAAAGAAATAATCGAGGTGCTAAGCAAAGAAAAGAAAAAAAAAAAATGAAAAATTCATAGCGATGGTGGGTTTCGTTAAGACACTATTAAAAAATGTATATATAGAGATGGGCACAAATTACAAATGTGTATACACTCGAGCTGCTATAAAGTATTATAGATGAATAGTCAACAAGTCGTTAGAGCTAAAAGGCTTGTTGCACGATGGACACTTTCTCATTCTTGAGTTTAGTCTCTCCTTGCAACACTCGTCGCAAAAGACATGTCCACAGTTCTTCAATGTAGTATTTTTCCAGTTTTTAGAGCATAGCGAACAATATACAATAGTTCTGAAGTTATCCAACTCTTCCAAGAGTTCATTTTCACTCTTGTTCCCATTAGAGAAATGCAAACTGATTCCGTGACTATTATTTTGGCCGTTTGCCATGTTTTTTTTGGACAAAAACATTGTCAATAGATCAGGTTTTTCAGAAATGATTTGCAAGTTCTTGAAAAGTTTGGTGTATTTTTTTTCTAATTGATCCATTGAGGTTTGCAACTCTTTCAAGGAGATGTCTTTTTCCTCTATACTTTTTGCCTTAGAGGATACGTCTTGCTTTAGCAAATTGTTTTCTTGAACAACTTTGTTGTATCTGGCAGTATGTGAGCTGCCTTCCAACATCAACTCTGAGACTTTTTTAGAAGATTGTTTGTTCAGTTCTAGTAATCTTTTTTCGTTTTCTCTTGAAAGGTTCAACTGTTTGTTTAAATTATCCATCTTGAAATGAACAAGCTTTTCAGATTCTTTTAATTGCGTTACTAGCTCATTAGATTTTGATAGTGTTTTGCAAACATTTTTGTTTTCTTGTATAATTGATTCTTTAGATCTCATGGCTGCATAGTATTTTTCATCTGCTCTGGATTTTTCAGTTTGTAACTTGGACAATATTAGACAATCATGTTTCAAATAGTTGTCAAATTTTTTAAGAGCTTCTACAGATAGTTCTTTATACGCGTTCTCCAACTCTTGTAGTTCGTTCATCAATATATCTGATTTCTCGTCTAATTGTTGAGCACTATTTGTATGGAATCTTTCTAGATCTGTTAGTTTCTCTTCAATCGCAGCAATGGTTTTTTGTAAGAAAACGACAACTTCTGATGACGATTTTTCTGATTGTAGGATGTTGTTTTTGGCTTGGATCGAGTCTCTTTGAGTTCTTATTCTTACCAAATCCTTTTCCATATTTAGAACATCGTTGTTGATCTTAGATTGTAAATCTGTGAATTTGTTCAATATCAACAAGTCTGAATCTGACTTTTCCTGATACAATGTATTGAATTTGTTCAAGAATTGCGAATTTTCAGTAACTAATGTGTTGTTAGTTTTTGTCAGAGTTTCCAACTTTTTGTTTAGATCTGATAAACTGGCGACCTTCTGATCAAGTTCAACAGACCGGTTCAGTTTTTCTTTGTTCAGTATAGAAACGGAATTTTGAGATTCCTTTAGCTGATCATTCAAACCATCAATCTTCTGTTCTAATAAGGCTATTTTATCTTCGAACTCTTGGAATTCTAGTTCTGTTTTCAATAGCTGTGCTTTATTGATGATCTGTTCAGTATTCGGATCAACTGGGGAGACACCACTATTGCTATTTGCATCATTGGCACTGTCAGAAGAAGAAGAAGAAGAAGTACTATTAGTAGTAGTAGTAGCAGTAGTAGTAGTAACTGGTGATGCTGTAGAAGAGGGCACTGAACTATTTATTGATTTTTCCTTACAGTTTGCTTCTGAAATGTTGTTATTTACAATCTGTCCCTCACTATAATTTTTTTTTTGTTCTTCTTGTTCTTGTTCTTCTTTTTTAGCTTTATCTTTATTTTCGTTCTCTATATCATTTTCGTCTTCACCTAGTTTAAAGACTCTTTTAAGTATATCACTCGAATTTCTTTCAAATTGATGAATAATACCCTCATAGTGGGTTTTCAATATTTCTAAATCTGTAGATAATAATTTGTTTTTAACTTTTAGTGAGTTATAGTTTTTCGTTAGATTCAATATATCGATTTCCTCCTTTCCCCTGTTAGCATCATCAGTGTTATTAATGATTTCCAATATTTTAGATTCATCCATACTCAATATTTCATCTACTGTATATGAAGAATCTCCCTTTGATGAATACACAAATATGTTCAACTTGTTAACGATATTATCATTTTCTCTAACAAGCGAAGCATATTGGATTTTCAAAGAATCGTATTTGATTCTTATATCTTGGATAGTTCTATAGAGACAATCTTTTTGGAAATGAATGAAATCAGATCTTTTCAAAGGTTCATCTATAGGAGTGATTTTAAGCTTTTTCAAAACAGGACCTTCTGTAGGTGAGCTAGACATATTGTGTGTGTGTGTGTGTGTGTGTGTGTGTGTGTGTGTGTGTGCGTGCGTGTGTGTGTATGTGTTTTCTAAAGAAGCAACTTTAAATGTGCAAAAAAGAAATAGAAGGTGAGAAAATATGAAGACAAATAAACCACCAGATTATTATTGTATCAAAAAAGTATCGGAAAAAAAAATGAAAGACCGTTGCAACAAGCAGCTAGTTAAGTATTTTATATCAGATGGAGCGGGAGGGGGAAGTTTCTTCTCTTTGTTTTCAAATACAACGCTTTATTAAACCTATAACCTATAGTTTTTTTTGATACTGATGTTCTTTCTCTCTCTTCTAGTTCAGAGGAAGAAACATTGTATTCAGTAAACATACGGAATGTGAGAAGAGGATTGTAAGTGTGTTTATAATTGTTTTTTTTTTTCTTCTTCTTCTCTTTCTCTCTCTCTCTGCTGTGTTGAAGAAAAAATTAGAATCAAAATCAAAACAAAAAAAAATGAGAAAAAAAAAACAAAAAAAACAAAAAAAACACTGCAAAAAACATAACTTACCCTGTTAGCAAATATAGAAGCACCATATTCATTACCCCCACCCACCATTATCTATGTGATGTATATATCATTGATCTGGTAAAAGGGGTGGTAGAGATGTATACTAGGATTGATATTGTTAATCATGTTCTTATAGAGAGCACACTTTTCAGTCAGTGATTGATCCAAACAGGCCGCTGCTGAAAAAATTATCCCTGTCTCATTAAAATAAGTATCTTATTGTTTCATTCATTTCTTGTTTTTGTTTGAATCTTGTCACTGTTTTTCTCGAAAAATTGTGTATGTTAACGGTCTCGTCTTACTATGCTTTTTTGTTGCTATAAATAAAGTATACTATTATTTAGAGAACAAACCAAAACCATTACCACCATCTGAGTACTCATTGTTTTCTTATTTTCTTCTATGTGTCCTCACACACACACACACACACACACACAGATACCCTCTCTCAAAGTAAAACATCCTCTACATTATTTAATTTCACATTCTCAAAAGTGTAATTTAAATCCAAAACAAAAAAAAAAGTAAAAAATGGAAATGGAAATGGAAAACCAATTCACAAATGCACATACAAATTAAAAAAATAAGAATAAAAAAAGTATCACGAGACCAGTGCAAATTGTTCCTGATCAGAGTTTTTTTTTTTCTCTCTCTTTTTTTTCTTTTTTCTTTTTCTTTTATTGAAAATATGTTTGGGTGCGTCTTCCTCGTATGACGTCACTGAAATGGAGTCAAAGAAAAATTATCAACAGCACACGACCAAAATTAACATCAATAATTATGGCTCAACTATAATTTGGTAGTCATTTACGTTAAACATGTTTATTTCCGACGGTCTTTTGCTCGATTTTACTATTAAATTGTTTTTTTTAATTTTTTTTCACTCATTTTAAAAGACTATCCAATAAAATTAAAAAATTTGAATTGACTTACGATAATATTGAGCAATCTGTTTTTGTCCTTTCCTATAGAATATAGGTCAATCAAATACAGGATATATACGATTGAACTGTCTTAAAGAACAACAAGAAAGAACTAGACCGTTTATTGTTCCAAAAAAAAATAAACAAAAAAAAATAAAAAAAACCATGAAAATAAATATAAACAATAGTGTGTATGTGTGCATCGCAAATTTTAAGATAAAAAGACCGATTAGAGGTATAGACAGAGAGACAACCATAATATTATCTCTAAATGTATGATATAATGTAGAAAAAGTAAATATATATGCCATGGTAAAAGATTGGTATGTTGATGAAAAGACGTTATATGTTTCTTGATCGAAGTTTATAGTTATATCTGAAAAAAAAAAACAAATGAATAACTGTAATCTAGTTTATTTGTGTGATTTATTTCATTCTCTCTCTCCTTTCCTATGTTGTCGTTGTTCTTGTTTTAGTAATGACATAAACTCAATACAACCAAGAAAAGAATTCACCGGCTCAACAATGGATCCAAACAACGTGTCTGTTCAACTATATCTCTCGTTGAACAAATTTACAATACTTACAAATCAGTATAAAAATTTAATACAGAATAGCAATGGAAGAAAAGATTATACCGATATCAATAAGAAGATATCGAATTTCTTGAGAATCAATATATTATCGACTTTACGGAAATTCAGTAAAGATATATTGAGTAGTACTAGTACAAGTTCCACTAACAAAGCTCTATCGCAAAAGTTTATCGTTCACGATCCTGTGTATGTGGAATGTTTTTTGCATTGGTGGTTATCTTTATTGAATATATTGACATTCCATAATACCAACAATAGTAATAATACTAATATTAATAGCAGTTGTAGTAGGAAAACCCCCAAAAGAAAGGCCAACAATTGTAGAATTAATTTACATCTTTCATCAGAACTGATATCTGTGATTATGGAATTAATCAGAAGAATAATATCATTGTGTTCCAATGCTTTTTTCATGGCCAAAAGACAATCCAATGAAGAATCTTTCCATTTGCTACACAAGAAATTCCAACAAAAATTACTGAAAACAATTGCATTCAATGCAAACAATTTAAAAATTATTAATTTGTTTAATAAGAGAAGACAGGAATTCATTACCACTGCTAATAACATCACAGTAAAAGATTCAAATGAGGATACAGAATCATCAATGACCAGTAAGAGCAATATGAAAGGAGGAGAAAAAGAAGAACAAGAAGAAGAAGCTTATTCGATAATTTCCAAAAATAACTCTAATAAAACAATGGTCTCTTCTACAATGGCGAATTATTCAAACGAAATAAGATCAAGATGGTACATGAAACTAGAGAAATGTTTGCACATATGGTTGGGGAAAATCATTGTATATGCATTGTTTCATTTAGATAAAAAAACCACTAATAATATCGTACAATTTGATACGTTGCTACTGAAATATCTATCAGATGCAGAAGAACTTGCTGGGGAAAAGAAGAAAGCAGAGAATGAAGAAGAAGACAGTGACGAGTTTGATGAACAAGACTTGATCGACGATTATCTAGATGAAGAGACGGATAACGAGGAACAACAAGAAAATGATTTCCAAAGAAAAGAGATTCAGAAAGAGGAAACACAGATAGAAGAGGAAGTTGATGTGAGTATATTGAAAAAAGTCATATCTTATCTTGACAACTCTACCATTTTTTGCAACTTCTACTATCACTATTTATTCATAAACATATACCATTTGAACAACAGCGAATATCTAGAATTCCCCTATAGTGATATCATGCAAGAAGCACTTATCTTCAAAATTGATATGGATTTGAAAAAAATCAATAGTACGTTACCATCCCAATTGAACAATAACGATATCAATGTCTCATTGAACGACTCCAACACGTTCAATGCCAACGCTTCCCTCACTACCAACGACGATAACGAGTTTACAAGTGATGAACTGTCCTATACGAAAACGTTGTTGTTTCAACTAATAAACACTGTACTAGAGATCCATTGCATCCACCATGAAAAGTATTCATCACTTATCGAAAATTTTGACGATTTGACTTTGGCTATACTACAAACAATCCCGGCACACAACATAATATTGGCAAACTACTTATACCAGCATTTCTTGCTACACTATTGCTACATGTTGAAAGCCACTGTTCCTACGGTGCTCCCATACATGATCAAATGGGATATCTGGTTGTTCGGTATTGTCAGTATGTGGGAAACACTAAATTGTGAAATTCAAAACATTTCTGTGTCCTCCATGTTCAACGTGTGGGGGTTTCTACCCTCCAAACAGAAAATTCAATTGATCAACGAGATTTGTAGAAACTGGGATATTTTATTTCTGGATCAAAAATTCACATCCGTGCTAATCCTTTTTACAAAATTTTTGGTTTTTGGCCAGGTTACCGTCAAATTCCCTCAAATCAATATCCTAATGAAATACTTACAAATGGAAAACCTCTACTATCATGCAAATTACAAAAGTATTTTTGACACCGTTGTCGTGAGTGAAAAAGAAAACGATTTGTTGGTAATGCCAGGGCTCAAGATATTCACGTTGTTCCCACTGTCTCAGAATATTTTCTTGAACAAAAATAGCCAATACCCGTTTGAAGTCTACGATGAATTGGTGTATAGATTGGTTTCTAAAAACTCCAGCGCAGGCAGTTGCTCGCCACCATTGGAAAAATCACTACCACTGAAACCAGGATGCAAAAGCAATGGTAAACATGCAGATACGCAGTCCTCTCTCGGGACAATGTTTTCGTTTTTGAATTTCCACAAAAGCAACGGAAGTTCTTCTGCTCCAGCGGTTCCCAACTATAAATCATCAAGACCTCTTCCCCCACCACCTGTCCCTTCGAAAAGTGACAATGTTGTGAAAAACGCCAACAACAAGAAAAAACTAGTACCTCCACCAGAACTCAAACATTATCAGAAAACCTTGAATCGGGCAGAGGCATCGTCGATAAATATTTTCCGCAACATCTCAATTTTTGAAAAGGAGAAACCTGAAATTCAATTCAAACACCCAATGCAAATAATCCAAGAAGCAAATATGAAATGGGGGGTCACTCAAGCAGCCCAGAACAAAAAACTGCCAACAATCAAGATATTCGATGAGAAGCCGTTGCCTGCTGTGAAAACCACAGATAGAGCACATAAACAAGTCAAAACTGCAGATGACTCTTTGGACTACTCAGATTTTGAAAAACTCACAAAAAGCGACACCTTGTTAGACGACTTCAAGTTTGACTCATTGGGGTCTCCTTATGGCTCAGACCCTTTTTCTTCTCCAGACCAAATGGGGTACCTGGGGTTGGACAAAAGCAACGACAAGGTTCACACTGTGAACGATTTGTATCTTGAAGAGTTAGTTCTTGACAAAAAATCTCAAGAGAGGATTGATCAAAAAATAGTGCAAAATGAATTTAGATCTGATGCGTCTCAAGATATTCTGTTGAAATCTAAAATATCAAACTGCAAGAAACTAGTTCTTACTCTGAATCAGACTACAGTAGAGTACAGACGCATTTTGGAAACCAAAAACCCTGGTCCTGTATTTGTGCTATACAATGTGTTGCAGAAAAAGAGCTCAACTTAGTGGTTGAGTTCCGTCCTTATTTGATTTTTTCACCATTGGTGCTATTGTTCTCGCTATGTATACATATAAGTTTTATATAGTAACACGTGCCGCAGCAACATGTCGTTCTTGATTTGTAGGTCTGAAGAAAAGGAAAATATGTCAACAACCTTTTCGTTGCACACATGTTTTTACTTTGATTAACAGTGCACCGTAGTAAAACGGTTTTTTGTAAAATGTGTGTGATAGAAACCCAACCACAAGCCAATCCCCATCATGAGGCTGAACTTTAACGAAGTGATCAAACTAATCATTCGAGGGAGCATCGTGTTCGGCGTATTTGGCATAGTCATACCTCTATTCTCACTACTCTCAACCAAAAACCTTTACGAGCAGATAACCGCTTCCACCAAGGATGAGCATGACAGAGAATTTCCGACAATATTGAGATATCCTAGAGCTCTTGACGGGTCATTCACCAAGAGCAATGGCTCATGTTCATCGTTGCAGTTTGCCTTTCCGCTTAGTATGTTAACTGAAAACATCAAGTACGGGCTACCTGAGATTGAGATTTTTTTCAGTGCAGGAAACAGTAATGAACCTCGTTGTGAAAATTCCTATTCAATAGAGGTTTTAGAACACTTGCAATTATTTGATGGAACCGATGTAGTCCAATTGAGAGAAAACATTGTCAGCATTGACCCAACTGTCGGTCATAAATATGAGTATCCATTGCTTCAAAAATTATGGCATTTCTTTATCCCGGATACATCAAAACTCAATGGCCAAATCATACAAAAACATATAACAAAAAGTGCCTACACTGTAAAAGTTGAGCCAAGCAATACAGGGAACGTATTGCTTGAGAACCCTCCGGCATACATAGACACTCAAAGAGACGCGTATGTGCTCGATATAGTACTTAGGTACGCAAATGAAGGGAAAGATTCATTCACTATTGAGAAATGTGGACCGCCATTATTGACCGTTTTCGACAAGTCTAACCTCAAACTGTGTCAAGATCAAAAGCAGATGAATGGTATAAAAAAATTTATGATGAATTATAAAATTACCAGTTTGCTTGCCTTGTTTGGGCTGCATTATTTCTTGCTCTCCAGCTCCATCATGTTCAGCACCACTATTTTCGGTTTTGTATTATAAGAAGATATTATGCACTCAATCTAGTAGCACTCGTCTTCAAGTCTGGTCAGCAGCCAGGGTGGGAGCTCAACAGCAGAAGAAAAGAAAAAAAAATGACTACACAACAGTTGACTTGTGTGAGAGAAATACTCTACTGCTTGACAACAGCCATGAATGCTGCTCTATATTGTGGGAAGTTTATCACTACAGCCGAACTCAAAATTCGGTCAATAAAAATTATTTAAATTTTCCACGTTTATCTCACAATCTAAGCTCTAATGGTGTTGAATTGGGAGAACAACCTGTGATATAGACGTCTTACGAAAGCCCGCTTGACACGTCACAGAAAACAATTTGTGTATACGTTACGATATTATTCTTCACGTTTGGTCATGATCTTAGAGAAAAGGGAGCATGCCTGTATTGAACACGTTTCTACTGAAAATTGTAAAAATACTTTAGGAAGTGGTGGGAACTTTATAACGAGCTATTGTTTAAAACTTTTTAATTTTGTTTGTAACCAGGATACACAAACTGCGCGTTGTCAAAAATCAGCTTTGTGCAGTTCGAGCAAAAAATAGCGCATGAGCATTAAAAATATTTCATTGTTTAACTACGACAGGCTGGCATGATGAATGAATCTGCTTATCATTCTCACACCATTGTGACAACCGTCATGCCGAGAAAACGCTATTGAAACAGTCATTTTCTAAATGGACAGCACAACACTTGTTGTTGTGGCATCACAAAAGAACATATAAAAGCTAACATCCGAGTACTACTCAATGAAAAATATTTATCACTAAAAAATCAAAAACCTCAAACTCACTTAACCCAATGGAAGAACAGTTCACCAACCAAACAAGCGACCATTCAATGCCGGCAGCACAAAACGTCACGGGGCTAAACATTCTAAGAGTTGGTTTTCGCACTCTAGCCATTACATTTGTATTTTTCATTGCTCTGCCATTGATGAGCTTCCTGCTAACTCAAAATCTCAACGAGTCACGTCAAGAATTGTCCAAAGACAAAAACACCATAGACTTTCCAACAATACTCTCGTTTAATGACATGTTTACAGAATCTTACACGAGTCCCACCATTTCGAAAGATAAATTCACATTTGCCTTTCCACTAAGTCTTTTAGGCAAAAATATTAAATACGGTTTACCTGAAATTGATATTTCTATCGTGCAAGAGGATGCCACTTTGTTTAATTTTACATCTTCAGCTGTAGATGAGATGGTGATTGTCGAAAGTATTCAAAATCCTAAATTTCGGAAACAGAACACAGTGCTACGTAAATATTTAGTGTCAATTCCCAACTCTTCTTTTAGCAAAAGCGCGCATAGTTATTTGTCAGGGTTCAAGAAAATAGCTAGAGACATTGCTCATAATCTTGCAAACCCAGTCAAGAAAACATACATTCAACAAGGAGATGGGTCATACAAGCTAACTATTGGTTCTCAAGACAAGGGAAACGTATTCTTAGGAGAAAAAACACATTGTTTAAAACATGAATATAGTGATATATATGTATTAGAGATTTTTCTGAGAAATAGGTTACCAAAAAACGCTGGATTAGGGTTCTCGGTTCTGAGCAATTCAAATATGAAGATATACACATGGAACAGTTCCCAGAGCGTGGTAAAAACACCTTTTACAAAGTTGAATTTTGTTAGATTTACATATCTGTTTGTTTGTCATTACATCATACTAACCTGTGTATTTGTTTTTACATGGAGGTTATTCGGTTTTGTTATCAAAAACGCAATAAAACTAATGCATATTTAAACTTGGTATATACACGTTACATAACTATAAAAGACGTGAGTATGTTTCAAACGTTGATATTAGGGCAAGTGATTTGTACAAACCCAAAGCTACGTGCACAAAATGTCATTTATCAGACCGCCTGCAAATGTTTTTATCAACATCATAATGGGTGAACTTCAATAGTATATAGCTTACACCAGTTAAACAGTCCAACAGGATTACCTATGTATGCACTACAAATAAAACAAAAATATATTGGAGCTGTGCAGCGTCAAAAACAAACTACAACTAGCGTAAAAAAACATGCAGCTCAGTGAGTGGAGTGCGCGCGATGGTACTTCAACCCATTTAAGTTCTTGTATCTTTTTCCACATACATAGCATCGATAAGGCTTGTCTGTTTCAAATTCCATACCGTCTGGATATGGCTGATTTGATTCGGGATC
Organism: Hanseniaspora gamundiae; assembly: GCA_003020785.1. Taxonomy (NCBI): domain Eukaryota; kingdom Fungi; phylum Ascomycota; class Saccharomycetes; order Saccharomycodales; family Saccharomycodaceae; genus Hanseniaspora; species Hanseniaspora gamundiae. Next base: position 45,514 of record PTXO01000012.1, read on the forward strand.
GATAATGGAAAAAGTTCCGTCCGCATTCTCGTACAGCTTCTGACCCTGGTGTCCATGCGCACGGTGATATTTTAGCCCGTTCTGGTTTTTGTACATCTTATCGCACCCAATAACAGGACATTTGAAAGGCTTGTCTTCTTCCAGTTCCAACAGGTACATACGCTTCGCATGTTCATTCAAGAAAGGCTTGTCGCCTACGTAACCATCACGACTCATGGAACCAAATTTTATTGAAGCATTGGGAGAAGACCCTGCCGACTGGCTCCTTATTCTATTGTTATTGCTCTGGAGACTACCGCCAGTGAATTCGGATAGTTCTTGGTCGTCAGAGTGGATTGACCTCATAGATGACGTGATGGATGAAGCTCTTGATCTAGGCTTGTCCTGTTCTAACACGTCAGCTGCGTGAGACACCACACTTATGGATGCCGATCTTACTAGCAGATTTGTTTTACCCGAAGAAGTGTGGTCCAGGGACTCGATACCGGGAGACGGATCATTATAGTTGGATGTGTCTCCATTGAAAGATTTTGAAACCAAACCAAAATCCCCGATTTCGGAGTTGACGGACAAAGCTTGCGTAGCGTTCAATAGTTTTTGATTGACTGCAAAACTCTTGTGTTTCTTCATACCCAGAGGGTTGGATGAGTGAGGCACTGCATTCTTAGATTTCATATTGACACGGTAGGAACCCGAAGACACAGAGTCTTCGTTACTGTCCGCTCTAGAAATTTGCTGCTGCTCAAGTTTTATTGCGTTTGGATTCACCATGTGAGCGTGCATCAATGGCGATGTTGGATTTATCTGACCGTGTTCAGTGTCATTTTCCGTGGGTACTGGCAGGTTAGCAGAAATCTTGTTACTGGCATCGGATGTGCTCTTGTTTACATTAACTTCATGGATCAAATAGTCCTTTGCTTTGTCTGAAACGTTCAATGGAGACACTGAGGATGGTTTTTTGAATATGTTGGAATGATGTGCTTGCAAAACGTGCGGTGATAAGGAATGCCCTTTAAGCTCTTGTTGGCCTTCTTGTAGTGCAGACACGGTAGTATTCCCCAAGCTTGCGTCTTGTGGTTTAGTGGGCGTTTCGTTTTGACTATGATTTTCTTTCTTCTTGTTGGAGTAGCCTGGGATGCCTTTTTGAAAATATTTGTCTAAAGGGTCGTTGGCCTGACCACTTCGGCCATTCAGGTTGTTGCTAATTGCTGTGTAGTTTTTGAAAGCATTTTTCAAGTCTATCTGGTTTTGTTCTTGATTCTGTTTCAAGTTTTTGTCTTGGTTTAGAAAAACGTCAGTGGTAGGGACGGCATCTACCAAATTATCGTTTAACCCGGTTGCGTTTTTGTGGGCTAGCACCTGGCTCTGCTGTCTACTACTGCTAGCAGCTGCCGCTAAGTGTTTGCTGCTTTCCATGTCTCTGAACTTCTTTTGCTGCGCTTGAATGAGCTGACTTTGTAATTGCGTTTCAGTGTTGTTTCTCACCTGCACCCCCTTACCGAACTGCTGCTGCTGCTGCTGCTGCTGCTGCTGCTGAGTTACACTATCAGACAAAGGTCCATGTTGCACTAGAAGGTTTTTCTGATTTTGCAACTGCTGTAGTTTTTGCTGGTGTTGTAATAATTTGCTGTTTCTTGTTGGTTTTTGAACCATGTTTCCGTTTGATTTATTTATGACATTGTCATTTCCTAGTTTTTGCAAATTTCTTAAAGTCTGTGGAGAGTTGCTGCTGTTGTTGTTGCCTAAGGAGGTTATCGTCGAGTGCGTGTTGTTGAGATGTAAACTGTTGTGAAGAGTATGGTAATTGGAAATCACGTTTGCTGGAGTAGAGGATATGTGCACCTTCTCGTAGTGCTCTAGTAGATCGTGCAATGAGGGCAGCAGCAATCCACAGCACGAGTAGTCTTTACAGTATTGTTTTTCAAGTGTTGGTAGATACGATGCTTGTGCTACAAAGTTCTTCTTACGAATATCTTTGGATACAGCTGATGGCAGTGCAGGTTTGATGTATTTTGTGGCTGCTTTGTCTGTGTCATTAGCCGTTTCTTTATTTTTATTGGAACCTTCTATCACAGTATCACTCTTCTTGCTTTCTGATTCGGGCTCTATTTCACTTCCATGGGATTTACCATCGTGGCTATCTTGATCCACGTCCTTTGCATTATATTCGTGTTGTTGCAGTCTCAAATTAATCGCACTGTTTAACTTGTTGAACATCACCTCGTCTTTCAACCACGACGCTATGTTTAATTTATTCCAAGAAACACCACTCATCCCCTGATGCTGGGCTAATGAATCTCTTCTTGATTTTGCTTGTTCATCTAGAGTTTCTGTGTTGGCTATGATATCTATGAGAGCGGTGCGTTTTTCATTATCGTCTTGAAACAAGTTTTTCACTTTATTATCAATAATCGTTGCTTTCAACTCATCGGCCCTTTCCTTAACCAAGACTTTCGAGGCAGTGGAAGAAGAAGAAGAGTCGACTTTTGTTTCTTTCTCTGAAGTCATATCCGACAAGGAGTCCGTCTGTGAATGAGTAGGTGACAGTATCAGACGGCTATTAGTATTGATATGTTCAGTGCTGGATTTCTCATGATCGCTTGTTACCACAGTGGGCGACGCAACAACCGTATCAAAAACGTGTTTCTGATCTATCAACATGGCTGGTTCTGTATGTGATATATATCTGTAAATATCTATGTGTGTTTTGAGTATCTCTTTTTTATTTTTATGCTGTTGCTAGTATATATCCCAACCAGATTCGTTTGTGAAAGGAAAGTGTTACACTGATTATAGAGAGTCTTATTTTCCACGACCTTTGGCGTCAAGCAAGGAACAAAAAAAAAAAAGAAACAAAAAAAAAGGCATAACGAGAGGTCTTTACAAGCTAACTTGAAAAGAGGTGTCTCCTGTTGTGCCATTTTAGTGATTTCAGTTATTATTCCATGGAGAGGGAAGGGAGGGGAAGGAGAGTCGTGTAACAGATTATTTCACATACAAATGATTCGTTGGTGGCACGCACCATGATTAGATATAGTTTATTGAAATAAAATAAAAAAAAAGTCATCAAATATGGTTTTGTTAGTAATTAAGTTATCGGGGGAAAAGAAATACATGCCACCCAACACGAGTGACAGTAAGCCACATTGCTTCTGGTGTGTACAAATAACATACTTTGGTCTTTGATTGTATTTTTCTTTTTGCTGACGAAAGCTCGGTGACTAAGCGTCTATGTCGGTCCAAATTATGGTAATTCTGTAGTGAGATCAGTCCTATGAATCAAACAAGTAGTTTCCGTTTGGATGGTAGTCACTTGCAGGAAATTGGGTATTCCTTTTGCTTAAAGGTTGGTGGTTTGTGTAGTCTCCTGGCTGAGAGAAGCAAGCGTGCAAGATATTACAGATATGTCAAACGAAAATCGATGACGATGATGAACTCACAGCACATATGGAATGAAAGTGGTATGCCCGTCCAGACTCGAATTTCTTTTTATTCTTTTTGGTTTGCCATTTGACAATATTTGGTTCATAGATCAATACAACCTGGGCTGAGCAATAGAAAAATAGGCGGACCCAATAAACAGGATGCAAGCAGAGAGAGAGACCTAAGCAGGAAACTCCTCGGGCCCACAGAGGCACCCGGAGAGCGCACAATTAACCTGGACATCCCCATACGGAAAGAAAAAAAAAGCAAAAAAAAGAAATATATACAATTCAAGGCCCGGAGGACAAATGTCGCAGGCGAGCAGATTGTGTGATTAAGATGAGACGGAGGGAAGTAACCCCGCAAGAGGCAGCAACGAGAGTGACAAGAATAGCTTCGACCCTCGTGTAATACCGACCATTGTGAAGTCTTTAAAAGAGAGCCATTTGTGCAAGTGCTGCTGCTGCTGCTGCTGCTGAGTATGACATGTTGTATCAGGCAATAAGAGCATCGTCACGCTAAATGAGAGTGACAGACAAATATTGGCTGTTTTCTTTCACACACTCTGTCTCGTCTCTTCAAGTGCGACCAGATCTTGGAATCTCTTGAGGCATCGATTTCTGTTTGCCTGTTTGTTTGTTTGTTCATGGTCAAGTAACGTGACCCAGCGATCACATGACTCTGGATTGAGATCTCATATTGAAAATGACTAATGCAGAAGAAAACGAAAAAAGGCAAGAGAAAAAAGAAATTCACGGTCTTTGTTGGTCAGAAGAAGACTTTGAAGATGCCCTCGCTCTTGATATGCATGTATCACATCAGGTATTCGCAAGGGAAGGAAGAGAAAAAAACCAACAACTACCAAAGCCATCACTCACTGAATGTCCTCAGATAAAGGTGCTACTGAATCTTTGAAGAGATCTGCATCCAACTCGTCGTTGGGTGACAACGCTGCTGGCACTAGCAAAAAACAAGACTCCACAACAGAACACGAATCGATCCATATCATCAATTCCGTGTACGGTATTGCAGAAATCAAGCCTGAATATCTTGTCGAAACTTCTGCCGACTCCAGACAATCCGGTGCCCAGAGAAGTGGCATGGACTACGACATTGATGAAGAAGGTGCTGATGATAGATTGATGGAGAGTATTGCTGCTGAAGGTGGCCCAGGCAAGAAAAACAACAAGAGAGGGAAGAAGGGTAAAAACAAGGGAGAACGTGGTCAAAACAAGAACCGTGATAACACCCAACAGAGAGAGACGGTCATGCTTTGTGGGAAGTACAAGTTTGGTCCAGGGTTGAACGAAGAGACCGAGCCATTGTGTAAATTTGGAGACAAATGTAAGTTAATCCACGACTTGGAGAAGTACCTGGAAGAGAAAACACCAGATATATCCACAGAGTATTTCTCTGTGTGTCCGATTTACCAAGAGTTGGGGTTCTGTCCAATGGGATTCAAGTGTAAGTTTTTGGATAACCATGTATCTTCCACTGTTAATGGAGACACTAAAGATATCAAGTTGACGTTTGATGTGAGTAGTATTCCTAAAGACTACAACGGGGGTGAAGTCAATTGTATTAGTTTGGACAACAAATTCAACTTGATGAAGAAAAGAAGTCAGTTTCCTGATACCGAATGGATTGTCAACATTCAAGAATCCTTCCAACAACAGTACAACCAAACACATTTGACCAAGGAGGAGAAAGCCAGCAAAGAAGGAGAAGACAAAGAAGAGAAGAACGTCAAAGTGGAAGACCCAGAAGTTGTAGCCAAGAGAGAAGAACAAAAGAAAATCTACTTGGAATACAAAGACACACGTTATTGGAGTCGTGAAAAAAATAGACCGTTGAACTATAACAGAAAAATGGTTTTGTCACCATTGACCACAGTAGGGAATTTACCTTATAGAAGATTGATGAAGAGTCTGGGATGTGATGTCACGTATAGTGAAATGGCTCTGTCCTTGCCTCTAATTCAGGGAGCCAACAGTGAGTGGGCACTAATGAAATCTCATCGTGACGAATTGCCCGGGTTTGGTATCCAAATTGCCACTAACAAGCCATGGCAAGCAGGGAAAGCATGTGAAGCAATCAAGAAATTGTTGCCAAACGCTTCTGAAACAGTCAATGAAATCAATTTAAACTGTGGATGTCCTATTGATCTTCTGTACAAACAGGGGTCAGGATCAGGATTATTGGATAATCCTGGTAGACTGCTTAGAATCTTGAACACGATGTCGTACAGTAGTGACGATATTCCAGTGAGTTGTAAGTTGAGAATTGGTACCAAGGACGATGCCCCATTGGCCAAGAATTTAATCAAGAGAATTGTTAACGAAACAGATGTTAGTTGTATTACGCTACACGGTAGAACAAGACAACAAAGATACACAAGAGCTTCGAATAGGCAATACATTAAGGAGAGTGCTCAAGAATTGCGTAAAGTGGAAGTAGAGTATCATGAAAATCAAACCGAAAACCATGAAAAACGTAACAACGGTGAAAGAATTCAATTTTTAGGGAACGGTGATTTATACTATTGGAAAGATTGGTACGATATCTTAGATGAGTATCCTGAAATGGATTCCATAATGGTTGCCAGAGGTGCGTTGATCAAACCATGGATTTTTGAAGAAATCCAAGCACAACAATCATTAGATAAAACCAGTTCTGAAAGATTACAAATCTTGTCTCAATATTTGAGAAATGCAATGGATCATTGGGGTACAGATGAATATGGATTATTACAATGTCGTAGATTTTTCCTTGATTTCATGTCTTTTTTCTATAGATATATTCCAATTGGTTTATTATCAAGACAAAACAAATTAAACGAAAGACCACCATTTTTCCAAGGTAGAGATGATATGGAAACATTATTGAGTTCATCAAATGTAAATGACTGGATCAAAGTCAGCGAGATGTTTTTGGGTAAAACACCATCCAGTTTCCAATACACTCCAAAACACAAATCTAATTCGTATATTAACGTTTAAGTTTATATATATATATATACATATAAGTATAATTAATCAGTGGTTGTAGTTTTATTCTTTTCATGCAAATTATCAATCATATCGTCTAGTGATTTCAATCTTTCTTGAATTTTCAAATCATCATCTGCACATTCACCTATTTCAGACAATTGTTTGGATGTAGTACTTCTCAATTCCAGTAATTTCATAGTGATTGAATTCATTCTTAGGATAGCCAATGAAAGAAACAATGTGAAACCTGTTAGATACATGTTTCTCTGACTATAAAATTTAGTCATATACAACTCACTCTTTGGCATATTCATATATTCACTACTACCCCCAATATGTCCTTTTAATAAGGAATTTGGTGATGTAGATAGAGATAGTATTTGTATGATTTTTTGCAGTTTGTTCAACTTATTGATACAATCAATGAAAAATATCAATATGAAAACAACAACACTTCTTGAAGTAATCTTTAAAGTTTCATTCCCCTGAATAACATAGTTGACAACCTTGATGAAATGTTTTTTAAGCTTGGATAGTCTATATGGTAATGGAACAATAAGTATAGAGAAGATAGCTAATTCAATGATCAACAACCCGTAGATGAAACCAAAATATATCGACATAGTATTGTTTCTGGTTGTTCTGTTTGCCTAGGATTCTGTTGGTATGTAGTCATCATAGGTCCTAAACACATTGAGAATCATGGAAGATTATACGTAAGCCTTAAATCACGTCCAGAGAGACAGAGAGACAAAGTAGGAAAAAAAAAAAAAAAAGGGCGAATGAAATAAAATGAAATAAAGAAAAAAGGAAAACAAAGAGATGTGTACGGCAGGGTATTTTGCTATTAATATTACATAAGACGTTGCAAATATCGATTAGTATCCCTTCTAAAGAGGATATCCCCAATTTGTACGAATAGCGAAAGTGAAAGTTCAACACACACAAAGGCACGATTGTTCATAACATTTAAATGACACCGACAGAGAGAGAGTAGAGAGTTATAGTAGAGTAGAGTAGAGTAGAGTAAAGCAAGACAATAAAAATATGCTGGGTCATTGTGATGATGATGATGATGTGTTATCAACATTTTATCACTACTACTATTAATAATTGGAAAACCAAATAAAAGAAGGATATATGATGTGTGTGTGTATCTTGCTAACAGTAACCCTGCTAATATAAACGCACCACCCACACATTTCATCATTTACAATTGAGAAAAAAGAAAGAAAAAGGCTTGTGCACGTAAATACCGCAATGTTGGCTTTTCTCTTTCCCTCTGTATGTGCTTTACTCCAAATGAGTCAAGCAAAAAGCTCTACCACGAAATACAGACAACATAAAACAACAAATTCAATAAACCAAAAATAAAAAAAAATAAAAAGAAAGAAAAAATGATGATAAAATAATAAACAAGAACAACAACACTCTTTTCCTTTTTTTTATTATCTGTCTGCATACGTTTCTGAGGGTGTCTCTATAATTAATAATAATAATAATAATAATTCTCTCTTTTTCTCTTTGGTTCGTCGTTGTCGTCGTTGTTGTTTATTTGTTTATTCTGAACATGGGCGTCATAGAATGTTTATATATATATATATATATATAGATGAGTTTGTTGATGATTTTTTTTTTTATTTGAAATAAATGTGGAAATATTAAATGTGTGTGAATATACCTTATTTATATTCATTCCTTCCATGCGTAGTGTCTGTGTGTGTGGAGGTCAGTTTAGGCGGTTAATTTTCATGTTGTACTTAGTTACTGTTCTCCCCCATTACCTGTGTGTGAGTGTTGTTCTGTATGTATTTTGAGTATACAACGTGTGTGTCACGTGTGGTGACTCTTGTAATATAATAGTGATAGTCTAATTATAATGCATAATTATTATACCTATTTTATAGATTATACAAGAAGTAAATAGAAAAATAAAGACAAAAATACCATCTTGTAACAAAGAAAGAGTATACTTCCTGACTCAGTTTTCAACACAAAATTTTTTTTTTTTTTTCATTTTTTTATTTATTTGCTAGAAAAAATTATAGACACATCTTACACTGAAAAAGATACATTAAATAGATAGATAGATAGATAGGTAGATAGATAGATAGGTATTAGGTACATCTACAAACACACATACACACACATATATCATAGATTAGATTATATAATGACTGAACACGAACAACAACATCCAACTATGGTTGAAGATATAGATAATAAAGAGGTGGTAGTAGAACAACAGCCAGAAAAAAAAGTAAAAGAAGAACAACACGAACAAGAACAAAATACTGATAGTAATGAAACTGTTATAGATAACAAAACACCGTCATCGCCACCCCCACCAACAACTTCCACAACAACAACAGCCAGTACTGATATATTGGAAGAGAAAAAGGGAGAACATGAAATGAGTACACCTGGAGAAGACGATAGTGAGTTGGAGCCGTTACAACAGGCTACATTGGAAGAACAAGAAGCAGCTGCAAAAGAGAAAAAAGAACAAGAAGATAGAGAAAATAGCAACAAGGTGGCAGTAGTGGCAGTAGTGGAACCTGTGAAGCCCGTGGAACCTGTGGAACCACCAGTACAACCTGAACTGGTCCCATCTCTGGATCCTCTACCTGATCACCAACACAAATATGCAGTCACCTCTATTAGAAACTTGAAAAGACTTAAGGATGCAAAACCCTTCTTACAACCTGTTGATCCAGTAGCTCTACAAATACCTCAATACTTCCAATACATCAAACATCCAATGGATATTAGTTTGATCGAAAAGAAATTGACTTTAAAGGTATACAACAACGTCCAAGAGTTTATTGATGATTTTAAACTAATGATTAATAATTCGGTACTGTTCAATGGAAAAAAATCACTGATGGCTACTGTGGCAACTAACTTGTTGCAATCATTTGAAAAACATATGAATAATATGCCTCCAAGAGACCTTTCTACTAAGAATGGTACTTTTACTGCCACTGCTACTGCTAATGCAACTACTATACCACTCAAGTCTGCAAATAACAACAGTAGTGCAGTAACAAAAGAACAGGTTGCTGTAAAATTGGAAACCAATGGCGCAACCACTAAAAGATCAAAAAGACAAATCATACCACCAAAGACAAAAGATTTGTACTATAACGAAGTGTCACAAACTTTTAGCAAGCCAAAGGATAAAAACATACTTCAAGATTTAAATTTTGCTAAAAACGTTGTCAAAGAATTGATGTTGAAGAAATACTCAAATATAAATTTTGCATTTGTAGAACCTGTGGATCCTGTAGCATTGAATCTACCCACCTATTTCGATTACGTCAAGAATCCAATGGATTTGGGCACGGTTTCTAAAAAATTGATGAGATGGGAATATAAAAATTTGCAAGAGGTGGAAAACGATATCGATCTTGTTTTCTACAACTGTTTTATATTCAATCCAAAGGGAACACCTGTGAATGATTGGGGTTTACAACTCCAGAAGATATATAAAGATTTGTGGCGTAAAAGACCCGAACCACTACCCGTGACACCAGAACCTACTCACTACAATGAGTACGATTACGATGACAACGACGGTAATAACGACAACAGCGACGAGGACGGGAGTGATGATGATGATGAAAATGACAACAACTACACTATTGATGAAGCCTCGATAACAACACCAGCTATACAATTCATGGAACAGCAATTGGTTCAAATTCAACAGGAATTGAAAAAATTGAGAAAAATCGAAATCGACAAAATTATGAAAAACAGAAAATCTGCAAAGAGATATATGAAAAAAAATATGATAAAGAGGAAAAGAGGTGGTGCAAAGAGAAGCCGGAACTCGTCGACATCGGGGAACTCCCAAAATGGTGGAAGAAAGAGAGCTCGGAAGGCACAGGACTCCGAAGTGGCAAGAGTGGTCACCTATGAAATGAAAAAATACATGGCCGAGAAAATGGAGCAGTTGGATCCCTCCAATTTGGACCAGATCTCTGCGTTTGTGCAGAAAAACATAGACTTGGAATCGCTTCCAAAGGATGAAATGGGTGAATGGGTTTTCGACTTGAACCATTTCCAAAACGATTTGGTCTTGACCTTGTTCAACACTTTTTTCAAAAAATACGGTGATTTCGTAGAGTCTCCCGTGGCTTCTGGTGCTGCTAGTGCCACTCCGGGGCCCTCCGCTAACGTGGCCAGTGCAGTCTCGCACCAGACCTATGGCAACGGCAACGCTGCTTCCACGATGACAAACTCTTATGGTTCAAACGTTTCTACTCCACAGCCGATCGCTTCTCAAATTGGGACGTCCATCTCGCCGGTGACCAACCCAGGCAGAGGAAATGGGAAGAGCGGTGAAGCAGAAAAGATTGTGCAAATCAAACAAAAGCTAGAATTGCTAAATGCTGCTGCGTCCCCTTCGCAGCCTTTTGGTACACCAACTCTAACTTCAAGCTTCAACAAGGGAAGTGTGCAAAGCATGCATGGTTTTGAAGAACAGAACGGCGAGAGTTCCGACGACTACTCCAGTGACGAGAGTGAGGAAGAATGAATGTTTGTAGTATATAAAACAACGTCTGTGTGTAGTTTCCACTTTTTAAATGATTATTATGTATGTATGAGCTGACTCCTGTGATACTGAGAAAGTCTCACTGTGTATGAGACAGTGTTTAAACTTACCCCGCTAATGGATTGACACCACATTGAAAGAAGAAGAAAAAAAGGTTTTCTCGTCTGTTTGCAAATCTTAAAATAACAGGCCGTGCACCGCCACCGTCTAACCGCAAGCCAACACCAAGCAACCAAAAACAGTAAGAAAACATGGTGTCCATTACTGAGCTGTACTCTTCATTGAAAGACATTGTGCAAGACGACGACAACATCGAGCTGTTTGAAGATAAATTGACAAAACTTGATTTTGAAAAAGAGTATGATGACAACACTGAGTACCAGAACACGCAAATTCATGAAAAATATTTGAACGTGGACCAAACTATGAATTGGCCACTGTTGGATCTTTTCCAGGACATTCCCAACATGGAATCATCGATCTTTGACTCGTCTAATGCAAACAAAACATCTGCCAAGTCGTACGACTATAAACAGTTTTTAGATATACCTGAGTTCCAGAACAAGACCTATTTCGTTTTCCACAGAAACGGGATCAACGGAGGAATCAGCTCATTTGCCGAGAAAACGTCCATGAAAGACCTTATTGAAGCCAACAACTCAAACTCATTGTCGATCTCCCGTAAAATGAACTCCAAAGTTGACAAAATTTCCGGGTCGCTTAACCAGTTGCCCTTCCAACCAGGTTTGAGCGAATCTGCTGTCGATGCCACCGTGCTAAACACCACCACTGCGGTGAACCAACAATTATTGCACAGAAACGAGTTTGGTTTGTTTGACGTGCCACCGGGTATAAAAAGAGGTATCGAGCCATTGATCCCCGATGAAGACATTACCGAAGAGCTAAACTCCGAGGTCAATCAATTGAGTGAACTAAACAATAACGAAGAAGTGGAAAAAGAATTGCTCAATTACGAAAAATACAACAACCTGGACTTATCTAAATTGAGTTTGTATGCGAATCCTGAGAAGAAAGAGACTGACAGTAATGAGGAAATTGACAATTTGTTACCTGAGACAATTGATTTTGCCAGATACGTGAAAAAGGAGAAAGACGCTGACTCTGAGAAAATCTGGGCACACGTTGTCGACATTCATCACAGAACGATTTCCAATTTCAGTCAACTAGTCCCTAATCCTGCAAGAACATGGCCCTTCGAGTTGGACACGTTTCAAAAGGAAGCCATTATCCATCTAGAGCAAGGTGACTCGGTGTTCATTGCTGCACACACCTCAGCTGGTAAAACTGTTGTGGCTGAGTACGCCATCGCAATGACCAAGAGAAACATGACAAAAACCATCTACACTTCTCCCATTAAGGCATTGTCTAATCAAAAATTTAGAGATTTCAAGCACGATTTCGATGATGTGGAGATCGGGTTGATCACTGGTGACGTGCAAATCAATCCCGAGGCCAGTTGCTTGATTATGACCACTGAGATTCTAAGATCGATGTTGTACAGAGGTGCAGATTTGATCAGGGATGTTGAATTCGTCATCTTTGATGAAGTTCACTACGTGAACGATCAAGATAGAGGGGTTGTTTGGGAAGAAGTGATCATCATGCTGCCTGCACACGTCAAGTTCATTCTTTTGTCTGCCACTGTGCCAAACACGTTTGAGTTTGCCAACTGGATCGGTAGAACCAAACACAAAAACATATACGTCATCTCCACGCCAAAAAGACCAGTGCCGTTGGTTGTCAATCTATGGACGAAAAATACGTTGATTCCGGTGATCAGTCAAGATAGAAAATTTTTGACTGAAAATTTCAAGAAACACAAAGATCTGCTGTCTGGTAATTCAATCACGAAAGCTGAAGAACCGAAAACAAAAGGCAAGGGTAAACCAAAATTTGGCAGTGATAACAACAACCGTAACAACAAGCTTACCTCTGTCGCACCTGCCAATAAAAAGTCATTTTTCAGCAAACCTGTGCCAAATAAAAAAACATGGCCAAACTTGATCAACTATTTGAAAACCAAAGAGTTGCTACCAGCAGTCATTTTTGTTTTTAGCAAGCAAAGGTGTGAGGACTATGCTGACTGGTTGGAAGACATCAATTTTTGCGGGAACAGAGAAAGCTCGCAAATACACATGATCATTGAGAGATCCATAGGTAGATTGAAAAAAGAGGACAGAGACTTGCCTCAAATTGTCAAAATGAGACAGTTGTTGGAGAGAGGAATTGCAGTTCATCATGGTGGGTTGTTGCCTATTGTCAAGGAGCTAGTGGAAATTCTTTTTGCCAAGGGATTCATCAAAGTCTTGTTTGCGACTGAGACTTTTGCTATGGGGTTGAATTTGCCAACAAGAACAGTAGTGTTTGCAGAAGTGAACAAGCACGACGGGAACAGAATGAGAAACTTGAACCCTGGTGAATTTACCCAAATGGCTGGTAGAGCCGGTAGAAGAGGGTTAGATACATTTGGGACCGTTATTGTGATGACCTACACTGAACCGCTGGAGCCTGTCACCTTCAAGGAAATCACTCTAGGGGTTCCAACCAAATTGAAATCTCAGTTCAGATTGATGTACAATATGATTTTGAATTTGCTAAGAATAGAAGCTTTGAGGGTGGAGGAGATGATCAAGTACTCCTTCAGTGAGGACAACACACAGTCCGTTTTGCCCGAAAACGAAAGACAGATCAAGCTGTTGGCTGAAAAGTCGGCTACCATTGTTTATAGTGGGTGTGAACTGTGCACAAAGGAAAACTTGGACTCTATTATCGACCTAGCAATCGACTACAAAAAGTCCAAGGCTGAATACATGTCACATTGGGCAAAACTAAAGTCGCTAACAATGTTCATCAAAATCGGGAAAGTAGTTGTTTACAGAGAAGAAACCAACTCTCAAGTGTTCTACAAGCTGGGTTGCATATTCAGAAATTCCAAGGGGTCCAAAGGCTCGAAGGCCATTGCTGTTTTGAAACTAACAGAGAACTTGTCACTAAGCACCGAGGACGACGTGAAAGTGTACTTGCCGTTTTTGGCAGGTCAGCCAGAGTACTTGAAAAACGTGTTCAAACGTTTCCAAATGATGGAGAGGTTTGTGATTGAGGATATCTTGTTAACCGACGTCGAGGTCGTGACACGTTTCTCGTCAGACATATTTTTTACAAAATTATTTAAGGAAGACAAAGATGAGTATGAAAAATTGAGAAAGTTCACACGGAGTTTGGTCGACAATTTCCACACCATCAAAGAACAAACCTTCACAAAAAATGTCAGTGTTCCCGTTCACGAGACCCAAGAGCACATCAGTGGGATTGAAAGAAAATTGGGCAGATTCACATGTATGGCTAATTGTCCTAACTTTGTGCAGCACTTCTATCCACGCTACTTCCAGTACGAAATCGATATGGAGATTTCAAGACTAACGCATCTAACGAGTGACGAAAACTTGAAGCTACTACCAGACTACGAGCAAAGATTGAAGATTTTGCAAGAAGCTGAGTTCATCGATGAGCACTACAACGTGGTTTTGAAGGGTAGAGTTGCTTGCGAAGTCAATGGTGGGTTTGAACTAGTCATCACTGAATTGATCTTGGACAACTTCCTAGCAGATTTCTCTCCAGAGGAAATCGTTGCTCTGTTCTCTGTTTTTGTGTACGATGGGACAAACAGAAAAGACGGTCCGGAATTGAAACCCTCCACGCCAAGATTGCTTGCCGGGAAGTCCAAAATCGAAGAGATTTACAGCAAAATGTTGCAAATCTTCGAGAAACACCAGGTTCCGTTGACCATAGAAGAAGAGCAATTTTTGGAAAGACAGAGATTTGGTTTGCTGAATGTGGTCTACGAATGGGCTCGTGGTATGTCTTTCAAAGAAATCATGAACATCTCCCCTGAAAGTGAAGGGACCATCGTCAGAGTCATCAACAGACTAGATGAAATATGCAGACAGCTAAAGTCTGCTGCGTTGATCATCGGTAACTCAGATTTGCATGCCAAGATGACGCAGGCCCAGGAATTGATCAAAAGAGACATCGTCTTTGCAGCAAGTTTGTATTTGTAGTTGTTTCTTATTTTCGTTTGTAGCTTACAATCTTTCAACAACTTTGTCTATAATTGGTTTCGTAATCATGTGGGTCAGCAAGTTCTGCACTTTTATAGGGTTCTCGGAAAGAGATAAGTAACCAATGATTGCATACACCGCTTCCTTGTTGAATCCGTGGATATCTTTCATCTTGTAAAGATGGTCAGGGTATTTCAATTTGACAATGCAAGGTCTGTCAGGAAAGTAGCCTTTTATTACTTTTGGCACAACCGTTGATATCTTTATCGACGCTTTGAATTCCAGATCCTTGATCATTTCGTCTCTTGGTCTTTGAGAAGCGTCCAGTTTGTACATTTGTAGTAAAGCGTTTTCGACATTCTCATTGATCTTAGTTCTGCCACACTTTGATAAGCCAGAGAATGAGTATTCCATTGTTTTGGTTTCTTTATAAATAGGAACGTCTATGGTAATGTTGGGTAGATTGAACAAAACTTTCAAAATATCACTAGGAACACACTTTGCGCTATTCCCAGATACAGTGTTGCTCTTCTGTAGTAGTCCCCATTTTTTGAATTGAAATCTTGTGGACACTAATGCCAATTTCTTGGATAAGCTAGGAACATAAGTAGAAAATATATCATCCGTGGCTAGCGGTTTGTACAACGTAGAGACTGCTAATGGTGCTCCCGTATTTGGCGAAAAACTTTTCAAGCTTCTTTTGAATACAAGTCTGGCTTTAGAAATTGTGGCAAACATGTGGACAGAGGGGATTTTGTGAATTCCTTTGAATTGACTTTGCCTGAGGGGGAGAAGTGATTCTATTAGCCGTTGCTCGAAATAATTAACGCTCATTCCTTGACCACCTCGGGAAAAAAAAAACCATTGGCCTGGAAAAACCTAAAAAAAAGAAACACGATATTTCAATGTCATCACTGAAACGGTATACCTATAAGAACAAAATCCTCCCAAAAAGCCAACGAAAACATCTCATTGATAAGCATGGCTGTGTCTAAATCTAGTAACTCAGCAAATAGTGCTTCCACAAAGAAGAAAACAGCTGGGGCCTCGTCCGCTCCTGTCTTCAAGTGTCCCACTGCGTTCATTGTGAGACCACACGAAAGCGATAGCAATGATTACAAGAATGCCAGCGTTTTGAGACTGAACCCCAGTGTGTTACAACATTTGGAAATGACAGGAAACTCTGCAATGGCATTGGTAATCAAAGACGGTTTTTTGAGTGGTGTGGTAGGGACCGTTGTTGCAGATGCAGACCTGGAAGTCAATGTCATCTTGATTTCCACAACACTGAGAAACGTAGGTAGCTTCAGTTTGGGAGATCGTGTCTCCGTTTCCAAACTCATGAGCCAGCCTGATTATGCTGACTCGGTGCAAATCAATTGCAAGCCGGAAGTCGAGGTTGCAGAAATCACCAAGATATTGAACCAGTGTGGTTTAATCATGCCTGGTATGAAATTCCCAGATTTCGTGATCACTGATTGTGATAAACCAGCAAGCCCTGACGACCTATCCCTTGAAATATCAAAACTATCGATTTCGACGGACAACAAGATCAACACATTTGCACCTGTCAGAATATTTAATCATAAGCTGGGGCACATAGAAACGGGAGAGAATTTCAGTATCAGCACAAAGTACAATCTACCTCAATCCATAAGTTACGAGCAAATAGGTGGTTTGAAGAAGGAGATTCAAACACTGAAAAAATGCATTGATATTCCGTTGACCAGACCTGAAGTATTCCATGATTTTGGTGTGTCTCCACCCAGAGGTATTCTTCTACATGGTCCTCCCGGGACTGGTAAGACCATGTTGTTGAAATGTGTAGCGAACGAAAGCAATGCGCATATTTTAACCATCAATGGGCCGTCAATAGTGTCCAAGTACTTGGGTGAAACGGAGAGTGCCCTTAGAGACATTTTCACTGAGGCCAGAAAGTACCAACCATCGATCATTTTTATGGACTAAGTGGACTCTCTGGCTCCTAGTAGGTCTAGTGATGACAGCGGTGAGGTGGAAGGCAGAGTTGTCGCCACTTTACTAACCTTGATGGATGGTTTCCACGGAGGTTTGGATAAGTTGGTTATTGTCGCAGCAACAAACAGACCGAACGCGATCGACGCTGCTTTGAGAAGACCCGGTAGATTTGACCAAGAGTGTGAGATCGGGATTCCAGATGTCGAAGCTAGGTTTGACATTTTGAAAAAGCAGTTTGGTAGAATGAGCTCGGACAAATGTGGTCTTTCTGAAAACGACATCCACGATATTGGTCTGAAGACACATGGGTACGTTGGTGCTGATCTTGTTGCCCTTGTTAGAGAAAGTGTCATGAAATGTGTGCAGAGGGGCAGCACGGTGATCGAGCTTGATGACGTTGAGCAGTCGTTGTTGGAAGTCAGACCGTCTGCCATGAGAGAAATCTTTTTGGAGATGCCTAAAGTGTACTGGTCAGATATCGGTGGACAAGAAGACTTGAAGAGAAAAATGAAAGAGATGATTCAGCTTCCTTTGGAGTGCGGTCCCGTTTTCACCAAATTGGGTGTTCAGGCGCCAAAGGGTGTGCTTTTGTATGGGCCACCTGGTTGTTCCAAGACTTTGACTGCCAAAGCGTTGGCTACCGAAAGTGGAATTAACTTTTTGGCAGTGAAAGGGCCTGAGATTTTCAACAAATATGTTTGTGAATCCGAGAAAACCATCAGAGAGATTTTCAGAAAAGCCAGAGCTGCCTCGCCAAGTATCATTTTTTTCGATGAGGTTGATGCCATATCGGCCTCTAGAGACGACGGTGGCTCCAGCAGTGTTGGGAACCATGTTTTAACCACGCTGCTGAACGAAATAGACGGTGTGGAAGAATTGAAAGGCGTAATCATAGTGGCTGCTACTAACAGACCCGATGAAATTGACCCAGCCCTGTTGAGACCAGGCAGACTGGATAGACACGTTTATGTTGGCCCACCTGATTTCGAAGCCAGATTGCAAATATTGAAAAAATGCACATCCAAGTTTGAGCTTGCGAAATCAATGCAAGACTCTCAAGAATATTTGAAACAGCTGGCTCACGGTACGGACGGCTGTTCGGGTGCAGAAGTTGTTTTGCTTTGCCAAGAAGCTGGGTTGAACTCGATCATGGAGAGTATGGACCAGGCTGAAAACGTGAAAGAAGCGCACTTTGAGCATGCCTTGAAGAACATATCGAGGGGTATTACGCCAGACATGCTTGAGTACTACCAAGATTTTGCATCAAGAAGTGGTTTAAAGATATGATGATCCCATCGCATTCGTACAAACACGATACACTAATTTTTTTTTGTTAGTTTTTTTTTTTTGGCTGGTGGAAACAAGGAGCTGTATTTTTTTTTTCTTTCCCACACTGATGTGTATAACTACGTAAATGTATAGAGAGATTGTAGAATAATAGTAAAATAGACCAAAGAGGAGCAGCAGCACCAAGTGTCGAGACATAACGAAACATGGCATCATCAGTGAAGTCATCAAATATTACGAAAAAGCTGTTCAGATCGTGGTTCTTATCCATTCTTAATGTGATCTCCTTGAAAACAGGGGCTGCAACGTCTTTTACATTATACATCCCTGATCGCGCTTTGCTCAAGTCGCTGAACGATATAATAGCATGGAGCGAGATTCAGAAGTATGGTGTTACTCAGATAAACACCACGCTGCCAGCCACGGATACCAAGGATCAGCTTATTTTCTTTTGTGATTTAAGAGAGCTAAATAAACCTGAGTCCGCAGGGTTGCTTCCTGAGCAGGGCGTCCAGCATGTCATATACTGTACTTGGTTCAGTGATAAGCCAGGCAAGATCCATCAGTCTGATTGGCAGGATGATGACACTGACGCTTATGAAGACCCACAAGAGTACATTTTGAAAGATATGTACAAGTTGGACGATAGCACATCGTTCTATCAATTGCTGATGCCAGTGTACCAATTGAGTAATGATCGCTCCGATTCCAAACCTACTGGGTGTACTGCTTACATCACTGAAGATTATAAATTATATCAAGGCTGTGCCTTGCAAAAAGATCAAAATAAGTCGGAAACCGATGATTCCACACAATTACACCAAGACAAGAATATGCTTGACCAAACAGGTCTTCTGCAAGGTATTAACATGATTTTGGAGACTCACCAGATAAGGAAAATTGGGAAAGTGATTAGCGTAGATGGATTGAACAAGAACTCTGAGAATTTCATGAACTTGTTGGTAAAAAAGTACAAGCTTCAGAACGAGAAGAGTCAGAAGTATCAATCCTCTGACGAAGACGTGTTCATGAACTCTGTGGATTGCAATGTCATTATATTGGACCGTTCTGTTGATGTTGTCACTCCGTTGTTGACAGAACTTTCTTATGGAGGGATACTTAATGAGTTGGACCACTCACATTTTTGTGAGTTGATGACAACAACAAAGGACGACTACGTTTGGGAAGAGTTGCAAAAAATGAACTTTGGAGACATTGGATTCGAGTTGAACAAAAAATTGAAAGCGTACGATTACAAAACGAAAATTGAGAACAAAGATAATTTGAAAGAGTTGAGCAGGATACTGAGTAAAGAAAACATTCAAATGAGCGAATTGTTGAAAAAACATATCGACATCTCAAGTGAGTTGTTGAATCAATATAAAACATCAGAGCTGGATGATTTGGTTGAGTTTGAGCAAGATATTTTGAGCGGGATAATAACGGACAACGTTTTTCTAGAAACCTTGCAAGAATTTATCTTCAACGGTGTTTACAAAGATTTCAAGAGAATATTGAAGATCTATTGCCTCTACAGTTTGATCAAAAAGGGTATTGTAGATAAAGACTATGACTCGTTGAACAGGCTGATTATTGATCAGTACGGGAGCATACCTGTTTTGAACTACCTAATCCATCTAAACGACTGTAATTTCTTGGTGAAGCGGACAAAGTACCAGTCGTTGAAAACCATGGACGAATTGAAAACGATAAACAACTTAGCGAGGTATATGGACGTGTTCAATTACATTCCCCCAACGCCATCTACCAGCAGTAACACGGACACTAACAACAAGGATAACGAGGGACTATCGTTCAGCTACTGCGGTGTGGTTCCCTTGATAACCAGACTAGTGCAGTACAGTTTCAAAATCAGTGATGTACAGCCGACATTGAAACTGTTGAACGGCATCAACGAGTTGATCGCTCTTCAAGAAGTGCAAAGCTTGCCTCTAAGCGGAACTGTGCTTACATCTGCAGTCTCTACAAGGACAAAAACGATTATCGTTGTTATCGGCGGTTTGACCATCAGTGAGTATAGCACGCTACAGCAGCTACAAAAACTGAAACCGAATCACGAATACATTGTCCTATCTAACAATATTATCAATGGGAACGACTACATTTCCAATAATATGGTCAAGACGATAATGTGAGAAACCAGATTACTCAACTGCTCCTGCGATAACTTTTTTATTATTTTTTTCATTCGTTTTTTCTAAAAAATTATACATTTTGTTAATAAATAGTATAGAATATATATATATATCATTGCCATACATTGAGGATCCTTATTTGATTTGTGATGTTCTCTTTGAAACTTTGAGATTGCGTGTAGAGAGAAGAGATCACTCATTTAATTGTCTTCCAACGCTTTCTCGTGAGCTAGTTTGGCGTAGTAGGCTTCTCTGGCATCGATCTTCTTTTTGTGGAAACCCCACCACCATACGGAACCGAATGCAGTCCCCATGATCAATCCCACGGAGATATCAGTAGCAATTTTTTTTCTCAATGTACCTGTAATTGGAGCAATAGCCATTATTTTTGTATGTGTAGTGTGTTTGTTGTTTTAATCTTGGCTTTTGAGGATCTGAAGATTGACGTGCGGTCCTAGTATACAGGCGTGTACAAACCCCCTCCATCATAGAACCACTATATCCAAGCAAAAGTGTATCGAAAGCAAACAATCAAAAACAGAAGCCATAGAGATTTCGCAACACACAGAGGAGTGAATCATGTGATGCGGATTTCTTTTCTGCAAAAAACCTTTTATAAACCAATCAAATTGAAGGAAAGAAGAAAAAAAAAACCTACTATTTGGTCGCATTACCCTCTTCACCAGTCGGTAGTAAAAGTATCTGTTTTTCGTTTTGCTTCTTTTTGCATCGATATATCCAGGATCGTTGATTCTTGCATCATTTTTATTATTAATGCCAGACAATGGTGCAAGACCCAACCACAAACACACGGAATAAACATGCTAGCCCAACAAATTGTTAGATTATCAGCAAGAAGAACATTTGCTTCTACCATCAGAGCCCAATCTGGTGTCCACTTCAAAGATGGTGTCTATAACAACATTCCATTCAAAGTCAAAGATAGAAAAATCCCATACGCCTTTCTGCACTTTGGCTACTTTGCCTTGGGTTTTGCCGTTCCATTCATCTCATGTTACGTTCAATTGAAAAAATCTGGTTCTATTTAAGCATGGTCCCACTCATAAAAAAAAAAACTCTAATGTAAAACACCAATAAAGACTTAAAAGATATTATTACCATTAAATATTCATAGGAAATAAAGAAAAAAAACAAAAAACAAGCAAACGTCCTATTCACGATATCACTATTTATTGATACAATGTGTGTTAAATATGTATTTGTATAGCTATACTAAAAAAGAATAACCCCCATTTATTTACTCGTAGTACTATTGTTATTACTTCTGCCATTTGTGTATATATATATATTTTTTTCTATAATCATCTCATTCTTTTGAACTTGGATGTCCTTGAAAGGTTGTGGTGTTGATTGAAAAGATTTGTTGATGATGATTTGGGCGTAGTGTATCTGTTGCCTATAGA
Organism: Hanseniaspora gamundiae; assembly: GCA_003020785.1. Lineage (NCBI taxonomy): Eukaryota > Fungi > Ascomycota > Saccharomycetes > Saccharomycodales > Saccharomycodaceae > Hanseniaspora > Hanseniaspora gamundiae. The sequence continues at coordinate 67,411 of PTXO01000012.1, forward strand.
TTTGCTGTTTAGAGAAGTGATGGATCTTGTATTTGTCGGAACGTTTAGTGGTTTTTCTGATAACATTGTTCTAGAGGAGTTGCTTGATTTCATGTGTTGAAATATCCCATTGGCAGGCACGTTTCTACTACTGTTTAGTCTGCTGCTTGTGAGGATCCTGTTGCCATTACTTTGATTGTTTTGACTGATTGTTCGGTTGATGCTTGTACCTTGTGTGTAGTTGCGTATATTCAACATGTTATTGGAGGAAGATAGAAAGTGTCTGGGAACTTGGGTGTTCGAAGACGGTAGTGCTCGTGAAGGGAACTGAATGCCCAATTTATTCAATACATGGCTTCCATTATTTTTCATATTTGTATTATGAGCAGATAGAGCGTTTGGACCTGAGATGACAGTGTTACTAGTGACATAGTTATTAATCGAGTCTTGAGAGCTGCCACTAAGATTAATGATTTCAGTAGACTCGGCGAGGATTTTTGGGTGTCCGTGCTGCTTTGTGAAACTATTTATGAGCCTATCCTTTGGTACTTCCAATTTATCAAACGAGTGGTCGTATTTATTGTACGCGTATTGTTTAACGGGTCTGGAAATGTTGCTGTTTGCCACCGTTTGTTTTGGGGGTTGCTGCTGCTGCTGCTGCTCTTTTGGTTTTGATAAAACAGTACCGAAATTCCTCTGGCTCAACTCACTTTCCAAAAAATTGATTTTGGTTTTCAAATCACGACACTCATTTAGTTCTGTTTTAGCCTGAATCAATAAGTTCTTTTGCCTATCACATTTTTCCAATAGTACTCTATTCAAATCTTCCAAATATGCAAGTCGTTGCTTCATCATTTTGTTTTGGAATTGTGATATTCCATACAAGTTTCCCAACTGTTCGTGGAAATCTTCAAAGATTTTGAAGTACTCCGGATCCATATTGTTAGTGTCAATTTTCATTAACGCTATATTCTGTTCAGAGCAGTAGCTGCATTGTCGCAACCGGTGTCCGTTCTCCGCATGTGCTGAGCAAAAAACATGACTACAGGAACTCAAGTAAAAATCTAGGCTGTCTGTGCTAGAGACAGCTGCTCTGGCTGAATCTTGCTCGTACTTCCTGTGACAGATGCAGCAATCCAAAGGTATGCTTATTCCGTTGTTGTGGTGACTGTATTCCGGTATTGGCATTACTCCTAGATAAATTCACTTATTGATTTGGTTTTGTATGACATTGACAAGTATGAGTGTCCAAAGTGTGTATACGATGACCAGTTCAGTTGACATCAGAATTGCCGCTGAGTCAGAAGATTACCCGTTTTCCCCCCTGATATCTCGTTTAAGGCACGCTACCCGCACCACTTATTGCATTGCAACGTGACTCAAATCAATTTCTTTAACGTTTTCGTTTTTCCTTCTTTCTTCCCCACCACCAATGACATCTCCAACGTTTTTTTTTTTTTTTTCCGTAGGTACGGACATCTCCTACCCGCCGTCATCATCGATATCAAGAATTTATATTACAAGCGTTTTAATTCATTCATTAGAACAAATAGCACTGTGACACCGTATAATGCTGGTACATCAACTATGTTTCAACATTACATGATATCAATAGTGCATGTATAAATTGTGTGACTCAGAAAAAAATAGTAATACAACTCTTTTGCTTAACATACATTCATGCATTGTGTTTCGTATTACAGATTGACATATTGTAACTCCGATTAATTCGTTGTTTCCGAACAGTGATTAGATTGTGTTAATCGTACTTTCAACACGAAAAGTCATTAAAGTAAGGAAAAAGGAAAAGAAAAAGAAAAAAATAAGGTACCCCACAGCAGTAAATTTGTTGTGGCTACCGAATAATACACAAACCCTTGTGCGTATATATATACTTGTATGTTTTAGCGTATTGATTAAACACCTATACATGAGCTTGTATATAAATAGACATGTCAATATTGAGTTGTTTATCTGAACCACATAATAATAAAAGAAAAACAACATAAAACAGTTGAAAGCTATAAACACACAAACAATGTTCTCGGTTGCTAGAAGATATTTATCAACTACATCCACCAAGATCAAGGTTAAAACCCCCGTTGTGGAACTAGACGGAGACGAAATGACCAGGATCATTTGGAGCAAGATCAAGTCCAAGTTGATCTTGCCATACTTGGATATCGATTTGAAGTACTATGATTTGTCAGTAACCTCAAGAGACAAAACTATGGATAAGATTACTGTTGATGCTGCAAATGCCATCAAGAAATACGGTGTGGGTATCAAGTGTGCCACTATTACTCCAGACGAATCAAGAGTGAAAGAGTACAACTTGCAAAAAATGTGGAAGTCGCCAAACGGTACTATCAGAAATATCTTGGGAGGTACAGTGTTTAGAGAACCAATTGTTATTCCTAGAATCCCAAGATTGGTGCCTTCTTGGGAAAAACTTATCATCATTGGTAGACATGCACACGCAGATATATACAAATGCCAAGACTTTATTGTTCCAAAACCAGGGAAACTAGAAATGATCTACACGCCAGCCGATAAGAAAGATGGGCCACCACAGGTTTTCCAAGTGCACGATTTTCAAGATCCAAAAGGTGGGGTTGCATTGGGTATGTACAATACTGTTGATAGCATTACCGGTTTTGCACATTCGTGTTTTAAATTGGCTCTTGATAAGAATTTACCCTTATTTTTGTCTACCAAAAATACTATTTTGAAAAAATACGACGGTAAATTCAAAGATATTTTCCAAGAGATCTTTGAATCCACTTACAAAGGGAGATTTGCCCAACAGGGTATCTCTTATGAACACAGATTGATCGATGACATGGTGGCACAAATGATCAAATCCAAAGGAGGATACATCATGGCTTTGAAGAACTACGATGGGGACGTCCAGTCGGACATTGTCGCTCAAGGTTTTGGCTCCCTAGGCTTGATGACATCCATGTTAGTTACTCCAGATGGGGAAACGTTTGAAAGCGAGGCAGCACACGGAACTGTCACTAGACATTTCAGAAAGTACCAGAGAGGTGAAGAAACCTCTACAAACTCTATTGCCTCTATCTTTGCTTGGTCAAAAGGTCTACACAAAAGAGGTGAGTTAGATAATACTTTAGATGTTATAAAATTTTCAGAAACTTTGGAGAAAGCTACTCTAAATACTGTGCAAAAAGACGGTGTCATGACGAAAGATTTGGCACTTGCGTGTGGTAACACTTCTAGATCAGCATATGTCACCACTGATGAATTTTTGGACACTGTTGAAAAAAATTTGAAAATCGAGTTTTCTAAGAGCCATGTTGTTTGATGAGTTGTTTCTTATGTAATTTTTTTAATACTTTTAGGTCTATCTAGTAGCTCTCTAGCATAGTAAAGTGTGTAAAAAGTACCAACTGTTATCACCAGCATTTTGCTAACTGGTTTCCCCCAGATTCTATAAATCAAAGCATGTGGTGATGGTGCTGGTTTTTCAGGCATGTCTCGGAGTTGCTGCTGTGGCTGTGCTGTTTTGTGTTGGAAGGGGTGTGGTTTTTTGTTTTGTTTGTTTTTTTTCACTCAAGTTATATCGAATTAGGTGCATTTATATATTGAGTCACACAAAGCAGAGAGATCACCATCTTTTTGATGAGCACATCAAATGAACAACAATACTGGGTGTCACGTGGCTGTAAGTTGTGGACCAAATTGTAGAATAAATAGTAATATAGGTATGTACAGGTATAGATGGATGGATATATATATATATATGTGTGTGTGTGTGTGTGTATACAGGATTATGAAAGAATTCATTATTTGGAAGTTTTCTCTTTTTGAATAGCTTTCACTGAGTCCCATAATGTGGCAAACTCTTGAGATGAGGCAGTCCCACAAGCCATCCATCTAATTTTCAAGTTCGGATCGATGACGAAAACGTACCCTGAATAGACATTGTTGATATTCAACAGTTCTCTTGTACCAAAGGGCAATTGATTTCTGTTACACATGAAATACGTATGCTGTCTTTCTTTAGGAATCGACTTGTTCAACGTATTACCAAACACCCTTAGTAAGAACGATTTTAAAGCGTTGTCAATCAGGTTGATTTCTGCGATTTGAACTTTTGTTGTGGAGTTCCCACTGTTATTTAGTTCGTCCAAGATAATGGAAGGTTTTTGTAGGTAGTTTGATCTTTCTTGAGCAGGAGGAACTGCAGTAGCAACAAAAAAACTATTGATCATGTCTTCACCGACTTTATTCCCACTCATTTTCAAAACGGTTAATTTCCCCCTTAGATATTCTTCCACGTTTATGTCCTGTTTTGTATCTAACTGTTGACCCAGCAAGTTTGGAAAGTATTTAGAGACGTTTTGTGGCCAATACGTTTTCGGTGAGGTAAACAATTTCCCTTTGGTTTTCTCAAAGGCATATAGGTCATGAAAGCCACTCTGTTGAAATTCCTTTTCCAACACTTTTGTTCTCTCTGTAGTTTTCTTTTCGTCAAACATCTCTTTGAATGTGTTACCTTCTTGGTACTGTTCATTTTTAGCAGGTGGTTTTGATAATCCTGATGGATTTGTCAATGCAAATTGAACGTACTCTTTGGGAGCAGTATTGGCCAAATGTTTAGCAGCTTTGCTGAATAGTGCCGCATTAACTCTACTACTGTGGAAACCTCTAACTACAGTTTTCTGAAATACCATCTTATTTACGTTGATGTGGTGGTGGTGGTGGTGGTAGTGGAGAGAAGAAGGGAAAGATATGTATTGGATGTTTTGATATGTTCTTTCTCTCACTTTCCACATATCAAATCATAATAAAAAATGTAAATTTCTTTGTTTTCGCGTATTAAACAAGGACAATTTTAAGATCATTTTTCAAAAAAGAGATGAAAAAAAATCTATAGATATATAACTTGAACAATTTTTATAATAACTACTGTTTATATATTTATATATGTGTGTGTGTGTGTGTGTGTATGTATGAATAAAAGTAATTTATATACATATCAATCATTTACATATACTTAAAACAATAGAGCAGCAGCGGCACCTAATAAACCAGCGAAAGTGTTACCGTTCAATTGAATACCAGCATCAGCAGATGATTTGGTAGGAATGGTGGTAACGTTGGCAGAGCTGGAAACAGAGGCAATACTAGTGGAGACAGCAGAAGAGACAGAGCTAATAGAACTGGCAACAGAGCTGGCAGAACTAGCAACAGAGCTAATCGAACTGGCGGCAGAACTAGAAACGGAACTCAAAGAACTGGCAACAGAGCTGGTGGAGCTGGAAACAGAGCTGGCAACAGAGCTGGTGGAGCTGGCAACAGAGCTAGCAGAAGAAGCGCTTGAAGAGCTGACGGAGGAGCTGACGGAACTGACAACAGAACTCAAAGAGCTGACAAAAGAGCTGGCTGAGCTGTCAACAGAACTGGAAGAAGCAACACTAGAAGAACTGGCAACAGAACTCAAAGAACTGGCAACAGAACTGGTGGAACTAGCAATAGAGCTAACAGCAGAACTGGCAACAGAACTCAAAGAGCTGGCAACAGATCTGGATGAAGCAGAGCTGGATGAAGAGGATGAAACCCCAAAGACAGCTTGGACGTTGAAGTTACTACAGACACTTTTGAAATATTCCAAAGCGTCATCAGAGCTACCACTTGGACAGATGCTTTCAATACATGATTTGATAGAGGAAGCATCGTTCTTACAGAAACATGAGATGTTTTGCATACCATCGGTACATTTGGTAGATTCTTTAGAAACTTGAGCAACACAGGCCAACAAACAAGCTGGAGTGGCAGCAATGGTGAATTGGGTCAAACACAAAGCAGTTAAAACAAAAGCAACAACAGAAGATCTCATTATGTGTGGTGTGGGATATGGATTGTTGATTGGATGGTTTTGTGGACTTATCCAATATACAGAGATATAGAATAGATACCAAAATTTATATATTAGTTAAAGAGAATATGAATCAAGATCATTACTATATGTTATAGTATATATATCATAAACTGTCAACTAATCTTGTACAACATTCTCTTAATAAAAGGAATACTACTATAATTGTTATATATATATATATATATATACTCGTACCAGGCAAACAAGACAGAGACAGAGAAAGAGAGTGAGACAGATTTACTATATAGTAATGTTGTGTGTGTATTTCTACGATATTCTCTAACAGAAAACAATTGTTTCTTTTTTTAGCTTTTTTCTTTTTTACTCTTTTCATTTTCCTTGATTTTATTTACAGTATGGGGGTGCTTTTATTTTATCCTTCTTTTTTTCTTTTTGTAGTAATGATGATAATGATAGTAGTAATGATCTTGTCACGTGTAGTCGTGATTAAAATGTGTATTATAGATGATATTACAAGACAGATATCTGTTTTACATACACACACACACACACACTCACAGGGAAAAGGCGTTACGGTTACTGCTGTTTGCAATTCTCTTGTAGTTCCTGATCCAGGTTTTCCAGAGATTTCTCGTCTAGATCCAGTCCAGACATGTCTGCGTTGTTGCTGTTGGAACCACTGGAAAAAGGCATTCCCGAGCTATTTGTTCCCAAAGTTGAGCTCTTATTGGTGGCAACCTCTTCAGGTGTGTCGCCTAGTTCTTCTAAATGATCCAACAAGTCTGTGATCTCACTCACGTTTTTCTCATTGGTATACGCTGGTAGTTCGTATATAGTCACAATCTTATTGATGATCTTGTTCTGTTCTACATATCTATCCCATACTTCTTTGGTGTAAGTTTCTTCAGAGTTTTGTTTAAACCATTCTGTGAAATTGATCTGCATGTCTTTCATGGATGAGTATAGTACTTCCTTTGTGCACATTTGATCCAACATCTTCAAAATAGCATTGTCCATCATATTGCCCTGGGTTCCATCGTTACCATCTGCATTTGTTTCACCTTCGCTGTCGTTGACAAGTTGGTCTAACAACTGTGACAAGATGTCATCATTTGATTTCAATCTTGAGTTATCGGTGTCTGATTTCCCCATGTTACTGTTATTATTATTATGACTACTACTGCTCTTGGATTGTTCATTCTTTAAATCAGAATCAATCTTGTTGCTATTTTCCTTCAATCTACCTAGTGTATTGGACATAATATATTTGAAATCAGTGTTATTTGTTTCTCCCTTGGGAATGTTGCTCTTCGTTTTACCACCATCGCTATTCGTAGCAGCTTTCGATGCATCGCTAATCATCTTCAACAAATCGTGGAATTCATTACTAGCATCGTTCTCACCGTTATTGTTGTCGTTATTTCTCTGAGAATGTGACTGGTTTTTAATGAAAACCTTGTTGAATTCTTGTTCTAGTGAGTTTACCATTTCATCAGTATCTTTATGAATGGAATCGGTATTTTCGTTCACAGTAGAATTACCAGTATTGGCCTTTGTATCATCTTTTGTAACGATAGTGGATTCTTTTAAACCGTCGAGTTCTTGCAACGTTGGTAATCCAAAATCTTCTTCATCATCGTGCAAATAACTGTCTAATTCATCGATATCACTCATCTTGAACCTCTTTTGTGGTTCTATATATACACTTCTTTTTTATTTATCATCTATATGATGAAAATGATCATACTGTGGAAACTTTGGTTTGATGATGTTGATATGTTTTGCCATTTTCATTTTTCAATTTTTTTTTTTTTTTGTGCTTTTTTTTTTTTTTTTTTTTCATTATTTTTCTTTGTTTTCTTCTTCTCTGTTCAGCACAGTGTAAACACGATCGATTTTTAAATCAAATCAAAATTGATGCATATCTCTTATAAATAAAAAAAAAAACACATACACAAACCCCAACAAGACATAGCAAAAACATGTCATCGCTATGTTTACAACGTTTACAAGAAGAACGTAAGAAATGGAGAAAAGACCATCCTTTTGGATTTTGGGCCAAACCAACAAAGGCTTCTGATGGAACACTAGATATGCAGAAATGGGAAGCAGGTATACCGGGAAGAGATCAGACCATCTGGGCCAACGGAGTCTACCCAATAACCATCGAATACCCGAACGACTATCCGAGCAAACCTCCAAAAGTAAAGTTCCCGCCTGCATTCTACCATCCAAATATCTATCCAAGTGGAACAGTCTGTCTAAGTATATTGAATGAAGACCAGGACTGGAGACCTGCCATCACTTTGAAACAAATCGTGCTAGGGGTTCAATCTCTTTTGGACAATCCGAATCCAAACTCTCCAGCACAAGAACCTGCTTGGAAAGCTTTTAGCAAAAATCAAAAAGAATATACTGCAAAAGTCTTGGAACAAGCAAAACTGTACCCGAAATAGTCTCATTGTTTCCATATATAAATATATAACATTGTGTCGTTTCATGATTTCTTTCTCTATATATACATATACATATGAACGTATGTACGAAAATCATAAAACCTACTCATCCTGTTTATATTGAATAAATTTCTCTAATGTATTGAATGTCTCGGTGCACATCTCTTTCAAACCAGCATCCTTGTTTCTATCAACAAATTTGAAGGTATCTCTCAATCTTGGTAATATCATAGTACTCAGCTTGGTTAAATACTGTCTATCTTGGAAAACTGGCTTGTCATAGCTATAGCTCTTGTCACCGTAAATCTCAAAAACCGAGTTGGTCAAGTCACATAGACATCTTGCTGAAAGCTCGTCACTGGTCAATAGTTTCTCGATGAAAAACTCACTCACCAACAGGTTCAATTCGATGGACTGTTTGCCCAGCGGAGTCAAACACCCAATCAATCTCTGATGTAATTCTTCGCTTGCACTGGAAGTATAAACGTTAATCAGATTCTGTGCTAGTTCTAGACCTTGGATTTCTTGATTCTGTAAGAAGGCCTCGCAATTAGACTTCAACAATGCCCATAAACACCCATACTTGGATATTTGGAAACTTTCATCTTTTTCGTTGATAGTGCTTATTTGCATATCTTGGTATAATAGTTTCCAACTGGCATCCGCGCTCATAGAAAAAATCCCGTTATCGGAAATACTCAATAACACCCACAAGAAATTGTTCCAACAAATCAACACTCTTGTCTGGACCAATTCCAATGTAATGAAAATCTCATGCAAGAATTGAGGCAAAACCTGGAAAGTTGGGTCCAAAACCTCAATTTGCGTATTGTGTTTCCCCTTGTCTTGATCAAGATTGCTTCCAATAATCTCCAAAACTGCTGTGATTATATCGACACCTATTTCAATGGCTTGTACTTTGATCATGGCAACTTCTTTTCTCTTGGTGATTTCCTTAAGTTTTTTACCAACATTTTCATCTTTTGTAGTACCATTGATGATGTTCTCTTCTTCTTCGTTGTTCAAATTCTGCTTGATCTCTTCTAAGTCCACTGAGGTGATGATGGTTATGCACTCTTGAGTGATAGTATTTGCATCGTCATATGACAGTTCCATGTCAGACAGCTGCAATCTAATACCCTGAATCAAAATCTGGGTCAACTCGTTCCCTAGCAGTCTTGTATTTTTCACTCCATCTGCAGCAAAAAGATTTCCAATGAATGAAGATAGATACACATGGGTTGATAAAATGTCGATGAATTCAGCAGATTCAGAACTGAAATCATAGATCATGTCCAAAATACTGTTGTATAGATTGATTGGTAGCACAGCTGCCTCTGGTAAAGAAGAAATGTACTGTAGGCAATCGACAATGAACTCTAGTAAAACCTCCATTTTGTTGTCTAGCAAGTCTTTCAAAATGGTTTCTGATCCATTTGCCAGTGCAGTAATATTACTAATCAAGTTATCCGCGTAATCGTGCAATAACCTTTTCCCTTCTTTACCTGCCTTCTTGGAAGGATCAATTGAGTTTTCTTTTTGCAGAGCCAAAAGAGATTTGTTGATTTTCGCAATAGCAGTTGTGATTGTTACCCAAAAGTCGTTTCTCCACAAGTATACACAGACGTCATAGCCTTCTTCAATACAAAGGTTTCTCAGCAACCCCATAGAATCAACAACAATCTCGTCATTAGTATCGTTTAACAGTTTTTGAAGCAAAAGCGGGACCAGTTTCTGTTTCAAGAACAATGTTCTCCACCTTTCTTCTTCACAAAGCAAAGTGATCGTGTTCAATGCCATGGCTCTTTCGTTAGGTACAACGTTTTCCAAATTCTTGATCAGAGTGTTGATCTTTTTTAGATATTTGGCGTCATCGTTGTTTTCGGCATTGGTGCCCAACGGGGTGCTTCTATTGTTACCTCTTCTTCTCTTGACTTTACCCATGTTTGGTTTTCCCTTTTGTCGTTTGTTGGATTGTACTTCTCCATTTTGAAAATATCACAGCAGCATCACCGAAGAACTGATTCTTTTGGACTGGAAAATATCAAATACATGTGAGAAAAAAAAAAAAAAAAAAAAAGGAAAAAGAAACGACACATCTACTTGTACGTGACGCGAGTGCCACGTGAGGTTACAGAAATAACTTCCACATGCAAAATCCCTATAGATAATGACACTCTTTAGCACAAAATATGATAGCATCCAACAAATCCAGTTACATCAGCACCCACACGTTTGTGTTAATAGGTCAAAATGTATAATGACATTATGTTTGAACAATGAAGCAAACTTTGAAAAGCTAGAAAACTTGCATGTAAGAATCTTTAATATATTTTATTCAACTTAAACTACAAAAGCCATCACTTTTACAAACAATTTATTTACACGAGTCTAGCGGCTATATAGCCTTTCCAAGCAAGCAACCAACCAGACTTTCAGAGAGAGCAGGTAAAAATTCGGGTTCATTTCTCATTAGGATCGAGTCCTCTCTCTTTACGGCCTTGCTCGTAAATTTGTGTTAAATCTTCCTTCAAATTAACAAGGGTCTTTTCGTTAGCAACAGGCACGCCCTCGTTATTGTACTCAGGGATAGCAATATCCTTTCTCAAAGCGCCGTCCTTCTTTAATGTATCAATGACGATTGGTTCGAAAAACTTGGTCCCAGAGTATACACCGGCTATGACAAAAACACCAATGATGGAAAGATCCACGAGTCTGATTCTTCCGGACATTATGTTTGTTGGCTTTGTGCTATTTGATAAGGTTTCTATGTATAACTGGCTTCGATAGCAAGCACCTTACAACTGTCTACCTGAATCAATTCCTTCCTTTAGATCGCCTCTGTGAATATACACAACTGTGTCAATAGAAAAATGTTCCCTAGTCACAAATAGATACCGCCACGTGATGTGTTGGTTTTTTTTTCAGGGTAACTAACTTTTGATGCACAAGTGAGTTACAGCAAAGTGTGAGTTACAGCAAAGTGTGAGTTTACAAATATGAGCGGATTCCAGAAAAGAGGTCATCAGAAGTTGTGATACGGTCGCATCCACTGTTAGCTATGATTGAGCAACCGTGTGCGGTATGTTGAGGGAGTACCTGGGATGTTTTACACGAGCAGGAATACTCACATGTGTGTGGCCAACTCGTTACGTGGTTAGATTTGTCACAACGAATGGTGTGACTGTTCTCTTGAGCACTCATTACACGAGACAAACAATCTTTCCAACACTTATTACTTTGACTCATGCTTTATATGTATGATGAGTGGTTCTATAACAGGATATATAGAAATCACAAAAAAGATCTTAACCAAATAACCTGAAAGAAAAGCGTATCATCTGAAACCAGATGTAGCGGCTCGATATTTTACAACTGGAATACAAACAGCAGTTTTCCCCACGATTCCACATCGCTCTCTCACCCTGAATAATGGTTAAAATGCCGTCATAGTCATCTTGAAAATTGCACAAGGGCACGTGACCCTTTGAAAAGCTTAAATTTCATAATTGTGTCTTTTTTTAATTTCGTCTCCCAACTTCAGCAACGGCGGTGGAGACAACTCTCAACAGCCTTAGTTGGCTCTGCGACTATGCTCTAATTTTTTTTTTTATTGTCTCGCTCATAGCTTCTCGCTCATAGCTTCTCGCTCATAAGGACTTGAATCGCGTGAGTTCATGCTGTGATAAAAAATTATTCACTCTGAGCTCAAGTCGAAAACTTAGAGTGATACCTAAAAAAGATAATCAAAAACCATACAGTTCCTACCAGAAGCTCTAAGTCATGTCTTCTCTGAAAACCGCCAACTACAAAGTTTTGGAGAATTGCTTTATTAAGCCAGATCTCGACAAGAGACTTTACAGATACATCCAGTTACCGAACAAACTAAGATGTTTGGTGATTCAGGACCCAACAACCGACAAGTCGTCAGCGTCCTTAGACGTCAATGTTGGTTGCTTTCAGGACCCAGAGCGTTTGCCTGGGCTTGCTCATTTTTGTGAGCATTTGTTGTTCATGGGGTCTGAAAAGTATCCTGACGAAAGTGATTATCGCAAATACTTGAACAATCATGGGGGTGACTCTAATGCGTATACCAGTAAGATGAACACAAATTACTATTTCCAAGTCAACCACGATCACTTGCAGGGGGCATTGGACAGATTTTCTGGGTTTTTCTTATGTCCGTTGTTTGATGAAAGTTCTACTGAAAGGGAGATCAATGCGGTTGATAGTGAGAATAAAAAAAACTTGCAAAACGATAGCAGAAGACTATATCAACTGGGGAAGACTTTAACCAATTGGGACCATCCTAACCACAAATTTTCCACAGGGAACTTGGAAACACTATGGGATCATCCAAAAACAAAGGGTATTGACATAAGAAGGGAATTGTTGAAATTTCATCAAAAGTATTATTCTTCCAACATTATGAGATTGTGTGTTTTGGGTAGAGAAGATTTGGATACATTGAGTAATTGGTGTTACGAGTTGTTCAACGATGTTAAAAACAAAGATCTAGACGATCTGCACGAAGATTACGGTGTTCCTGTCTACTCGCCAGAGTCCTTGAATCAAATAGTGAGAGTCAAGTCTGTGAAAGATTTGAAGACTTTGGAGATTTTGTTCAAAGTACCTGATTTTGACAAGAACTGGCAAGGCCCTAGAAGCAGCCATTACTATGGACACCTGCTGGGTTACGAAGGTGCTGGTTCCTTGCTGAGTTACTTGAAAGAATTGTCCTTGGTCCATGGGATCTCAGCCGGTGGCCATACTATATCTCCTGGTAATGGGGCATTTTCCATAAACATCCAATTGACTGACCAAGGTGTGGAACAATACCAGAAAGTGATGGAAGTCACATTTCAGTATATTGAAATGATGAAGAAGCAATTACCCCAAGAATGGATCTTCCAGGAAATGAAGGATGTTGCTTTCGCATCTTTCAAGTTCAAACAACCAAGCAGACCATCCTCTACCGTCTCTGAGTTGTCCAAGAACTTACAAAGTGACAGTTATTTCCCAACAAAAAACATTTTAGGCATGAACTTACTGTACAATTACGATCCTTTGGAATTGACCGAATTTTTGAACTCCCTTAATGTGTGGAACACCAAGATATTCCTAGTGTCTAAAAAAATGGACACTGATAAGGTGGAAAAATGGTATGGGACAGAGTACTCTGTGGAGGAGTACAGTGTAGAGTTTATTGAAAACATAGAAACTGCATCCAAGTTGCATAATCCTTCTTTCACTATACCTAGAAAGAATCCGTACATTGCCACGAATTTCCACGTAGATCAGATCCCAGCCGACAATGAGCCACTGGTGGAACCTCTGCTATTGAAGTCTGACTCTAAGACAAAGTTATGGTTCAAGAAAGACGATCGGTTCCATCTACCTAAAGGTTACGTCAATTTTGATTTCACCATTCCTATTACCTGTTCCAGTGTCAAGAACACAGTTTTGACATCCTTATATATCTATTTGGTTAATGATTATTTGAATGACAGCATTGTGTACGATGCCTCTATTGCAAACTTGCATATCAATCTGACAAGACATTCAACAGGTTTGCAAGTTGGGTTTTTCGGGTACAATGAGAAAGCTGGAGTTTTGGTCAAAGAGTTCTTCCAAGGTGTTAAGGATTTCGAACCTAACCACGAAAGGTTCAAAGTCTTGAAAGAAAAGTTGAAAAACAATTATGAAAACTTCCCTTTTAATCAACCACACGCGTTGAGTTCCACCAGATGGGCGTCGCTGATATATGAAAAAAACTATTCGATCGAGGATAGAATTGATATTTTGAACGAAATTGATTTTGAACAAGTGGCAAGTTTCACGAGAGTGCTCTTCAGTGAGTTTTTCCTAGAGACTTTGGTCCATGGTAACTTTCACAGTGAGGAGGCCATCAAGATCAATGATATTCCACTGGGTCTTTTCCAGTCCACCGATCTGTTACCATATAAGGAATGCAACTTGCAAAGATCGTGTGTTGTTGATGACAATTATAGGTATGTGCAAACCACTGTTGATCCTGAGAATTTGAACACATGTGTTGAATATACGGTTCAATTCCACAGAAGTGTGGGCCAAGACGTTTTGAAAGAAAAGAAAACCACATACGGTGCCTCTGAGTTGACAAGCGCATTGTTCAGAACTCTAACTCAAACTATCAAGGAACCGTGCTTTACACAGTTGAGAACAGAAGAACAATTGGGTTACATTGTCTGGTCTAGTTCGTATGCTCCAACGTCCCCGTACTATTTCCTTAGAATTCTGGTGCAAGGTGAGTTTTCGTGTGATTATGTGGAAACGCGTATTGAACAATTTTTGAAAGTTACATGTCTTGAAATATTGCAGAAAATGACAGATGACGAGTTTGAAACTATTAAAAGGGGTGTCATTGGTTCTTTGTTACAAAAATTCAAGAATCTGGGTGAAGAAACCATGCACTTGGTGGAATGTATAAACTCTGGGTATCTGAATTTCTACAGCAACACGAATCGTGCTGAAATTATCAAGAGCCATATCACAAAGGAAAATCTGCTGACTTTCTTTGAGGATTATATTCTGAAATCAAAACACAGTTTAATCATTCACACGAAACCTCAAAAAAAGAGTAAGATTGGGCCTCATGATTTTGCATTGGAGAATCACAAGATGATTGACACCATTCAGAGTTTCAAATCTCAAATGGGTCTGGGCTCGTTGCCTACTCCTATCAAGAAAATCTTAGTGGCCAAGACGTCTCTTTTGTAATTTAAGACGACGTGTGTGTATATATATAATGGAGAGAGAGAGAGATGTGTATAACAAATTACATTGCAAATGAAAAAATAAAAAAGTGAAAATAAAATAAAATAAAAATAAAAAAAATGAAATGTGGACTTCCTTCGACATTCTTGGACTATCACTCCCAAATCTAAATCATATTAGGAATTGGTTAGAGTACACGGTCCATGAACTTCCTTGTTGTTCCAAGTTTTTAATTAAAAAAAATATAATTCAATCTTGGAAACCCTGAAAATAGATGTCTTTGCATCAATTTTTCTGGCAATCAAACTAATAAGTGCTATCTGAGGCACAGAGCATTCGACTGTGGCAATGTTTCCTTTGTATTTTAATTGATTCGGTCTTTCTAGTATTTTCTCTCTATAATATTGTAACACATGGAAGGAAGGTAGTTTGTTTATATACTCGGTAGGAGATATGTCCATCGACACAAAGTGAAAAAAAAGCAACGTTTGTTTCCATCCTAGAGAAATAAATACACCAACAGGGCATTTTTTTTTTTTTTTTTCATTGCTCTATGCTATAGCAAGTATGACAAATGAAATCAGGGTTCAGGTTAAGGCATCTGAAATGTAGAACTTACCAAACATGCTCCATGTTAACGATACGTCATGGACAAATCGATGTTTGAGCTTGTTATTTTTTCCTCATGTTTGCTTTATGTGCATTGGTGTTTACCCTTCTCTTTTCATTTACTGCTCTTATCCAGAATACCAATATACACTACACAAAAGAAAACAATTACAAGCAACGCAACTCACGTGATCAACATACTATCTCAAACGCATCATCTCAAACTATGGTATTGCAACACTAACAAGCACTGATGTCGGGTCTAGTCTAGAAGAGGCACGAAAAACCATACTTTTCATGTAATTGTTTTAATTCTATTTTTAAAAAACTTACAAAATACTTATAAATTTTAATGAATAAAGATATATAATGAAATATAAAGAGAGAAAGGGAAAGTGGATAAACATCTATGATAATGAACACACATGTCTATTCTTCATCTTTACCCTCTTCAGATATATATATAATTTTTCAAAGAGAGAGTGTTTGTGTATATTGGAGGGGGTAAACGAAAAGAGATATGAAATATAAATGGAACTGAAACCAAAAGAAAGGACATTGAAATAGTAGAAAACGAACATCATTACAAATGATTATAATGATATTCATATTTTCAATTCAAAATCATGCTTTTAACTCGGAAATTCCAAAATAAAACGCATATAACTTATCTGTATTTGTTGAAACCAATTTCGTTAGCTCTTTCTCTGAAACATTGTCTACAGATGTTCAAACCGTATTTTCTGATTAAACCACTGTGGGAAGAACAAACTCTACATTGTCTTGAACCTTTACCATAGTTTCTTGGGTGGGAGAACCAAACGTTTTCGTGAGCCATTTTTCTGTTGTGAAGGAGAGGATGTTTCTATATTATCTAATCTTTGTGGGGAAAGACATAAATCGTAAGATATAAAACATGAAAAAATTTGTTAGTAATTAAGGTTTCTTCCAAATAGGAGTGTTGCATAAAGATGAGAAAGATAATAGTTCTGTAAATGGGCACGAGATTGAAGGGGTTTCGAGATAAACAGGAATCTCAACATTGGTATATTGCTACAATGGTGTTACATTTGAGCATGGTAATAACAACGTGTGTGTTTGTGCTGACTTTAATTCATTTTTCAATTACAATGTGCTGGCGTATGTTATATTTATGATTATAGCCGCGTTCCGCTGAAAAGTATGATACACCTTGTCTTTAAAATACATCACTGTTGCATACCGTTGTGGGTATAACATTCATTCATTGCTTCCTTTAGCAAGGTGTCACATAGACTCTCTGTGTTCTATAGTACATCCAATCATAGGTTTCCTTGGGCACACGTATTCGTTTCTACGTTTGAAAGGTGAGTGCTCGGTAGGCATATCTTCTCTCAATCGTCTTCCTTTCTTTTTCGTCGTTCATTTTTTCAATATAGTTGAGCACTATCATTATCCTTCAATCAATGCTTCCTTTCTCTACCACGTTTTACTTTCGTACTATTCTTTCTCATTAAATTATCGGTTGGCCATATATCTATTATATCTAGGTGTACAGTTTTCATGTATCTCATCTAGTATAAGTTGCTGGATCATCATGGCCAGGGTGGGTGTCTGTGGTACATACACTGTTGTATATTTTCTTTATATGGTTTTTTGAGTTAATTATCAAAAGACGAGTGCAAACAATTCAAGACCATACGTCACGATATGAATAGCACGTAACAAGATACAAAAGGACGCGAATGTGATAAAATGCTCTAACCTCCAGCAACAGCCCTCCGAGTAGAAACGATCATGAGGATTCACTACATAGCACATTTTGTCAAAATTCCAATCAGATTGGAAAAAAAAAGAAAAAAGACCAACGAAATATTTTTAAGAAAAACTGAAACATAAATCACGTGCTGCCTGTGGAAACCAACAGAGGTTGAAACAATCCATGTGTGCTCAGTAAACACTGTAGGTTACACTCGACATATATTATCTATCTGCAACCGTGTCTAAGAAAAAAGAAACATACGTTATGTCATTTTTGTATAAACCGGTAGATAATGAGCAATTTGGCTACTATACGGAGTAGTCATATCCCAATGGAGTAATTATTTGTTCAGTCTTCCATTTGGGTTTAGACAGATCGAATAGGGAAAAACCATAACAATGACTAGACAGAGCAAAAAACTAGATTTGTCTTTTTTGATTCTTCTTTTTTTTTTTGTTGTAGTCAGTATTTGTGTTTTAAGAAAAAAACTACGTTAAATAAATGTAATATAAACATGTGTGGGTGTGGGTGCTTTTTTGTAAATATCAAAAGTGTCATAAAATAAGCTTGGAATTTCTTTTTTTTTTATTTCTTAGTCTTTTGGTAACCTTTGCGTTTCGTCTCTTTTTTTTTTTTATTTCATAACCTCCTAAAACACGATTCAATGCGATGATGATGTTCCTCCATGCAATTTATATCACATGTATTACTTCTAAAAGTCTAGCTTTCTTTCAATAATCAAAAAAAAACCCAACTCAATTTACCACCAGAAACAGCATAAAACATGGCAGGTAGTCATTCTCATAGATCTTCTATGAAGAGTTCTCACAAATCTTTTAAATCCAAGCATTCCAGTAAGAGTGCCTTGAAAAAAATGTTTAAAGGTAGGGTAGAGACGGATGAATCCAAGAAAACAGGGAAACCAATGGTCAAAGTTGTTCCAAAGCTACAAAGAAAGAACATTGCCAAGCAACTGAGAGACAAAAAAATCAAAGAGTCGCTGCAGAATAGAAAACTGTTTGATGGGATAAACGGTAGTGATAAAATCATCTCTATTGTTCCCTTGACCAGCGATGTCTATGCAGATTACATTGTCAAAAAATTGTTGTCTAGTGAATTCTCAGAAGACGAGTTGCTGGAACTACATCCAAACAACATCACGGTTCCATCTATAACCAATATCTATATTCCAAAGTTCAAAAACAATTTGAAAATTATCATTCCTGACATGAACGATATGATCAATCTTATGGATTCGTGTAAGATTGCTGATTTTGTGATTTTCGGACTGAGTGGTACCTCTGAAGTTGATTCCGAAACTGGTGAACAAGTCATCAGAGCATTGGAATTGCAAGGTATCTCCTCTTATCTTGGGGTTGTTTCCAACTTGTCCCAAGTGCATCCAAAGGAAAAATTTCAATTAGATGTGAAACAGTCTTTAGAAAGTTACTTCAAACATTTTTTCCCTAATGAAGACAAAATCTTTAATCTGGAAAAACAAACCGAATCTGTAAACTGTCTAAGAACTTTGTGTCAAAGACTACCCAGATCAGTCAACTGGAGAGACTCGAGAGGGTACCTTGTTGGGAACTCTATCAATTACGAAAACGGTTGTTTAGTTGTCGAAGGTACTGTCAGAGGTACCGGATTCAACACTAATAATCTAATACATTTGCCCGGTTTAGGTGATTTCCAAGTATCTCAGTTGAGTAAACTAGTTAAACAGAAGAAGAAAAATGTTGTTGACACTATTGCAAATGATGATTCAGATGAAACAAACTTTCAACCTAACCAATCTTTACAAGAATCATTAGAGGAATTCGCTAATGAAGATATGGGGATGGAAAGTGACATGGAAGATTTTGACGAAGAAGGCAATAACTATGAATACGAGTCCCTGACAAGTGCAAGATACGACGACCATGGCCATCTACCTGTTAAAGCTGAACATTATAAAAAACCAAAAGTTCCAAAAGGTACTTCCGAATATCAGTCCAAATGGTATTTAGACGATGTGGTGGAAGAAGGCGAAGAAGCTGAAGAGAGCGACGACGAAGTTTCAATGTTAGACGTCGAGAATAACAGCTCCAGTAGCAATTTCCAAGAGCAAGAAGAAAGATTTGAACTCGGAGACAAACAGCCTGATTTTGCACAAAGTGAATTTGACCAGGATACCCAAACTGAAATGGGCGAAACTGAAATGTTTGTGGATCTGAGTCCTGAAGAAGAAGAACGTCAATTGATGGAGTATAGAAACTTGGAAAAAGAAGATCTTGATTTCCCCGACGAACTGGAACTAAGTCTATCCGAATCAGCCATCGAACGCTTGAAGAGATACAGAGGTTTGAAAAACTTGCACAACTGTGTTTGGGAAGTTGACGAAAAGGACCCTCACTGTCCTCCAGAATGGAAAAGAGTCTTGAGAATCAACAGTTACAAAAACGTTCAAAGAAAAATCTTAAAAGACGCACACCAAAAGGCACAAGTCATTGCTAGTGACAAAGTCAAACTGTACATCACGTTTCCTTAAGAAATGTTGGACAAAATAGTTGACCCAACTCAATTGGTTTTCGTAGTGTACGGCCTGTTGCCTCACGAACACAAACAAACCGTTGCCAACTTTTCCATCCAAAGATGGGAAGAGTACGAAGACCCAGTTCCTGCAGGAGAACCAATCATCGTGCAGTACGGTATCAGAAGACAAGTCATCCAACCTTTGTTTTCTACAGCTAGTGTTTCTCCAAACAACGTCCACAGATTCCAAAACTTCTTGCACAAGGATTCTCTATCTGTGGCAACGTGTATTGCTCCAGTGGATTTCACTCAATCACCAGCCATTTTTTTCAAAAAGTCAGCAACAACTGCTACTGGGATAGAATTCATTGGTCACGGGTCTTTCTTGTCTTCTGACCATACAAGAATCCTAGCCAAGAGAATCGTTTTGACAGGTCACCCATTCAAGTTCCACAAAAACGTTCTTACTGTTCGTTACATGTTCTTCAGACCCGAAGACGTGGAATGGTTCAAATCTATTCCATTGTTCACCAAGTCTGGGAGATCCGGTTTCATCAAAGAAAGTTTGGGTACGCACGGGTATTTCAAGGCTACATTCGTTACAAAACTATCTGCTCAAGACGTTGTGGCGATGGCCTTGTTCAAGCGTATCTGGCCAAAAACCTCGATCTCATGGGACCAGTAGTTTCATTATTAGGACAATTATTTAGTTTATGTACATATTTTAAAGCATTTTCTCACTTTGAACCTTTTCTGGTTGTCTTTGTTGTGCCATGTTACATCTCCCAGGCACGTGAAAAATTAGATATAGGCACAACAAAATTGTGTTAAAAAAAGGACAAGAGGCGCAAAGCAAGGTTTCTTTCACAATGACTACAACATCAAAGGGATCAAATAGCAACAAAAACCCCCAAATGCAATCATCACACACCACTCAGCCAGCTCCTTTTTTTACTTGTAACTCATGTCTGATCCAGTTCATGTCGTCAGACATTCAAAGATATCATATGAAAAGTGAATGGCATAGATATAACTTACATCGTAAAATTAGTCATTTGCCACCTGTGACAAGTG
The DNA here is from genome assembly GCA_003020785.1 of Hanseniaspora gamundiae. NCBI lineage: Eukaryota > Fungi > Ascomycota > Saccharomycetes > Saccharomycodales > Saccharomycodaceae > Hanseniaspora > Hanseniaspora gamundiae. Next base: position 88,406 of record PTXO01000012.1, read on the forward strand.
ATGAATTTATCGAAAAAACCAAGCTAGCTGAATCAGCCAAACAAAACCAATTAGATGTCGATGAGAACGGATTTGAAATTTTGAAACCGATTCTGAATTCTAGCCATGACAAAGACGATTTCAGAAGAATTTTGAGGCAAAAAGTGCAGGCTTCAGATAGCGATCACCCGACTGACAGAAGTCTGTCGCCAGTAGACTCTGTCCACTCAAAGATCTCGGGACTGACCATAGATGGCGAGTTCACAACAGATTATGATGAGGAAACCGGGTCTGAATTTGGGGACACGTCTGAATCTGGATTTGAGTTGACCACAGATGACAATGAGAACGACGACGAGGAAAGAGGTGTCAATGAACACTCGGACCAAATAGACAGCTACAGTGAGGTTGAATCCGAGTACGAAGAAGATAACGTGTCTGAATACGTTCTTACTGACTGTATTTTCTGTGATTCTCACAACAAGGAAATTGAATTGAATGTTAGACACATGTTCAACAAGCATGGGTTGTACATTCCTGAAAGAACATACTTACAAGACTTGGAAGGGCTATTGGATTTCCTAAACCTGATAGTTGTTGATGAATTTCATTGTCTAACTTGCAATTTTCAAGGTGCGACTCTAGAAAGTATCAGAAACCACATTGAATCCAAGCGCCACGCTAAAATTCCTTACGACACCGCCAGAGAAAAAGCGTTATTTGAAGAGTTCTATGATTTCTCTCCAAAAGAAGATGCATCATCTTCAAATTCCACATCTAAATCCAAGAAAACAGTGTCATTCCAAACACAAAAAGACGAAGAAGAAGACGACGACAAGGAAAAGAAAGAGAAAGATTCGAAATACAGAGAGCTGGCAAAGCAGAAACAAGATCGTAGAAACCAGGCCTTAGCTGCAGTTTCTTCTTACGACAGAAGAACGGTCAACGGCTTAACATCTAAAGAGCTAAAAGAAACTGAAAAGAGTATGCAAAGGTTGGAGAAGATGGTTGAACATAGAAGATTCAACAACAATAGATTCAAAAGAGACAACTACCAAAAGCATTATAGAGATACTTTGTTGGGTGTTTTGTAAATTACGTGTGTACATCCACTGGCTAATAGACATATTATAAGTTTATTTAGCCTTTCTATATAATTACAACGGAATGAAACCTTGTTTAACCTTTTTGGGATGGATTAAAAATCACTGAATCGGTATCCCCATCCTGGCTCTCAGATTTGCGGAGCATGGAGTAAGTTGACGAGCTCAGTTTTCTGGACATGACGGGTGGTGCAGAATCATTGAACGTGGTCGTAGACACCTGAGGCGTCGAGGGCATGGACGGTTCGTAAACTCTACTAATGGAGCTGATTCTGTTGCTCACCGAGTGCTTTGGTACAGATTTACCAAGATCGTGTTTAGTCATGGTCGATTTCAGAACCGGCTCCACTTTTATAGTTTCGTCAACGTAGGCTCCTTCGTAATTTGCAGAAACATTTCTAAAGTATTCCAGCAAATCGTTGAATTGGAAATTATTTTGAGTGATGGATCTTGAGGCAGAGGATGTGCCGGAAAGGGACCGAGTGGACAAATTGATTTCTGGTTTTGATACGCTTGGCGAGCTTGAAGGTGTAAATGCAAACCCGGAAGACATGTTGTTGATCGAGACTAGCTGTATCACAGTGCTCAATCTTTTATTCAATATGTCGTATGCCCTAGATTGAGGCAAAATCATCAAGATAGCAAACAAACATTTGTACAAGTAGGGATATTTTTGGTGTTCTAGTAGCTGCATTCTCAAACTCGCAAACACAGGAGACTCTAGATACTGAACTAAAATGTCTATCTGGGTAAGTTTGCTAGAGTTGATCATATCCTGCTCTACAAATATCTGCAAAACGTTGTAGGCCAACTCGTAGTTTTCCGAGATCAAACACAAGTACAACAAGGATGAGCTATTGTGGCACCAGCACTTGAATATGATGCTGAAAAATGACCAATCTTCGTTTTTCTTCAACTTGTTTCTTAGGTTTCTCAAATCAGGAGCAGTGATCAAATCTGTGCTTAATATCTGTATCACCATTTTGACAAAACTGCTTTCCGATTTGTTCCACTTATCCAAGGTCAACGATGTTATTTTATAGATCCTTTCAGCACCTAATTGAACACACAACTGTCTCAAAATAAAGCTGGCTCTCTTTTTCAACATTTTTGTGTCATTCTTCAACAAGTCTAGCACTTTGTAAACAAAGTTGGCGAAATACTGATCGTTGTTTCCATTGGAGCAAATGCAACTCAACAATGCCAACGACTTGGAGATTACTCGGTCATCTGTGTCAGATAAAGACTGCAATAAAATGTAGAAAATGCTGTCGTTGTAATCTTCCATCGAAGAGCCAGATATTTTCTTGTAAATGAAAATCAACCAGTCCAAACAAGCAATTTTCGTAGTGGAGTTCCCCTCTTTAAAGTTCAATGATAAGTTGTTTACCATTGACGAGTAATTGACTTTTTCACCGTAATCAAGTTTCCCAGTAACGTCAATTAGCTTATAATTGATGGTGGTGGCCATCTCGCTAATTCTGTTGTTGCTATCACTCAGATGTTTTAGCAATAAAGGCAAAAGATTGGATAACGTAGACAAGAATCCCTTCGGAGACAAGTTCAAGATAGTCTCCAACCACTTCAACACTACAATTTGCACTTTCGGCTCCGATGAGTTCAAACTCACAATCAAAACTTGAATGAACTTCGGGAAATCCAATACCACGTTTTGTTCAGGTACATAATCTTGGCCGTTTTTGGAAGGCTGAGTGCTGGGAGCAGTATAAATCGGTTCCCTTTGCTTTGTACCTTGTTCAGACAGCTGTTCGTGTTCATCGGTAGTGACTGTTCCCTGTTGGGCTGGAACGTTGGATTTCAAATCACTTTTAGCACTACCAGTTGTCAAAGAAGTGCTGTTCGATGTATCGGTTTCGTTGGGAGCCAAGGTCCATTGTTCCAAGGCAGTGATCAAATTCTTCTTTCTCTCACTGATCAGAGGTCCATCAGCAAGTTTTTTCAAATTGCTTTCGTCACTAGACTGTCTCATACTTGCTTGCGTCCCATTCGTGTTACTGTTGCTACCCATAGCCATCTCGTTACTCAGCTCAGCAGCCTTCTCATGTATAGAACCGTTGGTGTTCATATCAATGGAAATCAATTTCTTCAACTCAGAGATTCTCTTGATCTCTTGCAAGAATTGGTCTAGTAGATTCGAGGTAACTACTCTAACGTCTCTGTGTGAGTCACTCAAGTACGCAAACAATCCACCCAAAAATGCAGGCAAATATGTGACCAGTTCCAAGTCAGGACAGTTCGCTAGCACTTGGATCCAACTGACTAGAAACATTCTGGTGTTGGGGTTATTTACATAGATACGTTCTTGCAGCAAGGGAATAAACTTTGGTAGTGAAAATGCCAAATTCTTGCTGTCTTGTTCGTAACGCTCTTGTAACACTTCTCCTGTCAACGTGTTGGTTTTCGTTGCTTGGGGCAAATCTTTCAAGTCGGCACTCTTGACTATGCTGATGTAGTTAGACGCTAGTTCCCCAACAATGTCTTTTATCAACTTATCCAACAAGCTGGCTGCTCCCTTGACCGAGGAGACTTGGTCGGACGTGATCTTACACAATATATCAAAGATCTCGTTAAAATAGATTAGCATTTCACCCTTGGCAATTTTCGCAATGTTGTACAAACTTTCACACGCATAAAATCTCACTTGGTCATTCTGGTCTCCGAAGCAAATCAAAATCGAAGGAATGATTTTGTTCAAGTACAAAGGAATATTCAGAGGACCCAATGCAATAACACTAGCGGCCAACCCCATCAACCTTGCTATTCTCGCAACAGATTTTTCAACAGATATGGAAAAATCAGCATCGCACAGCTCGTCTATGATTGCATTAATTCTTTCGATATCGTGGTCCTCTAGTAATTTCCTGATGGATCTTTCCAAATCCAGAGCTGCCGTCTTTCTCTTTTCATACAGCCTGTCACAAAGACCTTTTAAAATAACTTTATCCATTGTTGGTGCCTCAGTAGTTTAGCTTCAAACTCGAAAGAAAACAGAGTAGTGTGGCGTGGCTTTTTGGTCTTCGTTTGATATTGCCAGCACTTAACCTAGCGCTTGCGCTCCTGATAAACAGAAGAAAGAAAGAAAAAACAAAGAAGCCAGAACCTAAGAAAACCGCTGTCGCTGGTGCGACGTCCATTTGATTAACGAAAACTCAATGAATGGAGTTGGACTTCAAAAAAAAAAAAAAAACCTTAATTGCTTCCCTGAAGTCTTCTTTTTCACATGAGCGCCTAAGTTGGTGTGAAACAGGGGAGAAACCCCCGCCCACAACTAGAACATACCACACATACAATGGACGTGACTTCTGAGTACAAATTAGGATACAATGTCATACTGCTACTTTTACAAATTACACTAGAAAGACAGTACGAAATCTGCACACAGGGGCTTGCACAAGATGGAGACGACCAGGCGCTTTTCCAAAACCCTATTGTTGATGAAGTTATACACAACGAGTTTATACATCACAAAATGATGAAAACGTATAAATTGGACGGATCCGTCAAGGACCCTGCTGAACGCGAACGCAATTGGAGAAATGGGATAACAAGGGTCACTCTTACAGACATACGAAACATAATAAAGATCTTATATAACAAAGGAATATGGGCGGACGGCGTCAAAAGCACCAGCGAAGAGTTGAGTCTTGTTACCTTGTGTGAGTTCTACTATGGGCTTCGGATTGAGCAACTAAAAAGTGAACTTTTACCTTGTCTACAAAAAGACTTACAAAATACGGGCGTTTTCTAAAATTGTGTATTTAACAGGTTTGGTTTTTGTACTCTAATTGCTATATAAATGCCCACCTACACAAAGGCCTGTAATAATAGTTACTCTCATAACCGAGCCCTTGGGTCTGTCGCTCGTGACGTTTTCTTTATGCCTCTTGTTTCTTTTTCTTTTTTTTTTTTTTTTTCTTTCTCTCTTTCCTCTCGTCTTTCGCCTGCTCAAATTCGCGGTTAACTGGGGACTCCAAGTTCAGAGAGCATGTTCGATGCTGCTGCTGTTGATGGTGAAAAGAAAACCCTAGGCATAGAACCTTAAACAGAAACCACTTAAACACTACAAGGTATGAGAAACTTAATCACGTTTCACAAGGGAACGTTTTTGCCTACACCGCAAACCTCAGAAGAGTTGTCTGTTTTGACGTCAACGTTTGATACCATCAATGACAGTATTACGGTTGTATTGTGTGATCTGAAACTAGGTATCGTGGAAGTACAACAATACTCGAAAGACGGGTCCGTGAATGTTTTGGCCAGTTTCAACCTACCATCTTTTGAGGACAAGCTACTAAGTTTTGTCAACTTCTCTGATGTCAACAAATTAGTCTTTGTCATGCAACTAGGAGACATAATCACAGCAACCTACGATCCGTACTCCTTGGACTACTCTGCCACGCAAGTTGAGATTGTTGGCTCTATTGATGCTGGTATCAAAGCAGCAGAATGGTCCACTGATGAAGAAACCTTGGTCTTGGTCACAGAAGAGAAGAAAGTCATTTTGTTGAGTAGGGATTTCGATCCAATCAACGAGGCTGAACTGTCTGTTGAAGATTTGAAAAAATCTAAACACGTCACTGTTGGCTGGGGTAAAAAAGAAACGCAGTACAGAGGTAAAGGTGCCAGAGCCATGGAGAGGGAGGCTTTGAAGAGTTTGCAGAACTCTGGGCTAGTAGGGAACCAATTGAGAGATCCGACTATGCCTTACATGGTGGACAAGGGTGAAGTTTCCATGTATGACAATGAGAAAGTCGAAATATCGTGGAGAGGGGATTGCGAGTATTTTGTGGTATCCATGGTTGATACTGTTGAGGACACGGACGATACCTCCAAAACCATTGATAGAAGAGTGTTGAGAGTTTACAACAGAGCAGGGGAACTAGACTCTGCTTCCGAGCCTGTAGACGGTATGGAATTTGCTTTGAGTTGGAAACCTCAAGGTTCTTTGATTGCTTCTGTTCAAAGAAAACTGCATTTACAAGACGACGAAGAACAGTCCTTGGATTTGATTTTCTTTGAGAAGAATGGGTTGAGACACGGAGAGTTTGACACAAGGTTGCCTTTGGACGAACCATTCAAGGACTTGAGCTGGAATTGTAACTCTGAGATCTTGACTATTGTTCTACAAAACAAAATCCAACTATGGACCACAAAAAACTATCACTGGTTTCTAAAACAAGAAATATGCGCACCGGGGTTGCTTTTCTGTAAATGGCATCCAGAAAAAGAACTATCTTTGATGTACGGTGATTCCAACGGGATCAACATTGCACAGTTTGCACACAAAACCACACACGGGCCAACCGTTCATTCCAAAGACTTTGGTACAACCGTTGTCGTTGACGGAAGCACTGCTAATATCACGCCATTGAGTTTGGCCTCTGTTCCCCCACCTGTATATTTCCGTGAGTTTGAAGCTCCAAATAACATCGTGGATGTTGCAATCAGTTTTTCAAACGAAGTATATGCAGCTTTAACAAATAACGAGTTAGTGATTGCCAAAGTAGATAGCATGGAAAAAATGAGAAAAGGTCAGCATCCAAAAGTTGTTGCAGTTCTCGAAGCATCTCAGTTCTCATCCGAAAGCGATACTTTGAGACAAGTTGCGTTTATCGGAGACAAAACAGTGGCCGTGTTATTAGATTCGCACAGCTTCTCTCATGTCGTTTTGATTGATCTTGAAGATCCTTTCCAGCCAACTTTACTGAACATAGTGGAGACGTTCAAAACTGTTGTTTTATTAAGATCTGCATTTGACTATCTTAGCGTGTTAATTGAAACAAAGGATGCTACGGTGAGTGAATTGACCAGAGATGGTCAAATCATAGAGATTTGTAAACTACCTCAGCTGGTTGTGGATTTCAGAGTGAAAAGAATATCCAACACCAGAACTGAAAACGAAACCGAAAAAACTGAGTATGAAGACGAATCCAACATATGGCAGCAATCTAGCGACCACGACTCTAAAAATGTAGTGTTCGGTATGACACAAAACGGTAGACTTTACGCCAATGACGTTCAATTAACATCTGCAGTTACCTCGATTGAGATTTGTGAAACTTTGTTGATCTTCACCACCGCTCAACACAATTTGCAATTTGTTCATTTGAACAACACTGATTTCAAACCATTGCCGATCGTGGAATCGAATGTTTCTGATGAAAGAGTCAGAAGCATTGAGCGTGGATCATTGTTGGTTTCTGTCATTCCATCCAAAGCCACTGTTGTGTTACAAGCCAGCAGAGGTAACTTGGAAACCGTTTGTCCTAGAATCATGGTTTTGGCGGAGGTCAGAAAAAACATTAAGAACAAGAGATATTTGGATGCACTTATTATTTGCAGAACCCACAGAATAAGTTTGGACATCTTACACGATTACGATCCGGAACTCTTTTACGACAACTTGGATTATTTTGTCAACGACATAGGGAGAGTGGATTACTTGGACCTGTTTATTTCTTGTTTGATGGAGGAAGATGTTTGTGAAACCAAATATAAAGATACATCCAACATTTCCAACGACGAAGCGTTTGGCGTCATCCCGCCGCCATTGACCGACATGCAACTGTACATTCAAAAGAAGTTTTTCAAAACAGAGAACTCCAAAGTGAACAAAGTTTGCAAAGCTGTTTTAAATGTTTTATTGGCAAAGCCAGAGTACGTGAGCAAGTACTTACAATCGATTGTCACTGCCTACGCATGTCAAAATCCACCTAGTTTAAAAGAAGAATTAGATTTGATCACAAACTTACAGGACAGTGAAAAGAGGGAAAGTATGGTTACTTTTATCTGCTTTTTGCAGGACGTCAATGTTCTTTACAAAGTTGCTTTGTCGTTATACGACATTCAGCTAGCCTTGGCTATTGCCCAAAAGTCTCAAATGGATCCAAGAGAGTACCTACCATTCTTGCAAGAGTTGACAGACTCTGAGGAAAACCATATGAGTTTTATGATTGATGATCATTTGGGCAACTATGAACTAGCTGTCTTTAAATTGTCGAACACCGAACTGGAATTGCCGGAAATTTCCGAAATAACATTGGATTACATTGAAGTTCACAAGTTGTTCAAGTACTCTCTAGGTTTATACAAAAGAGATCACAAAAAGCAGCAACAAGTATACGACCTGTTTGCCAAAGAGTTGTCGTCTACACAAGAATACAACGAAGCAGCTATCATATATGAAATGTTGGGTAATTTCAAGCTTGCAATGGACAACTACGTGGCTTCCAAAATGTGGAACCAAGCTTTGTCTATCGCGTCACAGTATTTCCCAAACATGGTGAACGAAATTGCTGACGATTTGATCACTGCTTTGAATTATGATCACAAGTACGTGGACGCTGCACAAATAGAGTTGAAGTACTTGAAGAACGTCAAAGAAGCAGTCACTCTATATTGCAAAGCCTATTACTACCACGAAGCCATGCATATATGTGCCTCAGAAAAGGATTCACTGCCATTTATTGAAGAAGTTGTTGACGCAGTATTGGACGAAGGTTTTTCTGTTATTGCTGAATTATTGGCCGACTGTAAAGGGCAAACCAATTCTCAATTGAGAAGACTACAAGAATTGAGAGACAAGAAAAAGCAAGACCCATATGCATTTTACGGTGAAGAAATGGATCAAGCAGATGATGTGTCCATTGCACCATCTGAAACCTCCACCAAGGAATCATTTTTTACCAGATATACCGGTAAAACTGGGGGTACTGCCAAGACAGGTACCTCTAGAAAGACTGCTAAAAACAAAAGAAGACAAGAGAGAAAGAAGGCCAGAGGTAAAAAGGGGACTATTTATGAAGAAGAGTACTTGGTTAGATCGATTGGTAGATTGGTTGATAGATTAACCTTTTCTCAACCAGACGCCATCAGGCTAATTAAAGGTTTGCTAAGAAGACATAAAATGGAACAAGCTCACCAAGTACAGAAGAACTTTGTCGAAGTGTTGGACTTGTTGAAGAAGAATGTGGTTGAAATTTACGACATTAGTGAAAAGGACAGAGAGAGAATCGATGACAACGGAGAAGTGTACCATATTGATGAGATTCCTGTTCCGAAGATCGAAGATTTCCCAGTCAACAAGATTATCGACTATTAGTGAACGTGTGTGTATATTATTGTTATTTTTTATTTTTTTTTACTTTTGACCTAGTTATGTACGTAAAATATACATGTTTTAATTGTTTTTATTTATTTTTTTTCCTTAATGTTGCTTTTATCAAAGCTTTAATCGTTTTCCTGCTTGGGTTTGTAATTGTTAGCACCAAACAATCCATCTTGGTAGAAATTGTTTTGAATTTTATTTTCGTACTCTAATATGACTCCATCAAAACTGAGTATTGCATTTTTCAAGCTTTTATTCACACTCTCCCGTCTAGATCTTTCGAGTGATCTTGCTGCTGATAAGGATGTATGCTGCGCAAATCCTAGAGAGCATAGGTATGTTCCGTCTTTTAAGATGATTTTTGTTCTGGCTTCACTTACAACTTGATACTTGGTATCGATGTTCCCCAATTCCATGTCATCTGTGGTACCATCGGTTTCATCACCTGCTTGGTCAACGTTTTCTTCGTTCTTGACATCCTCCGATGAGATAGTTTTGTCAAGCTCGAGTTTAGCTCTTTTCTTCTTTAATATATCATTTTTCAATTCTTCCTGCTCTTTAGGAGGTATAGGTTTTTCAGACTTATTTGAATGAACGTACATAACCTCAGTGGACCATCCGTTATAACCAAAACTCTCATTGCAAAGAGAGATCAACTTATTCAAAGGTATAAATTCCTGAACTTTTTTTCTCCCATAGGTTCTAGAATGGTACAATTGTCTTTCATAGTTTTCGATTTTCGAAAGAAGAAGGTTTATCGATTTCCAAGACCATTCGCTTGCAGGACGACCATTCCAGTCTTCGCATATTTTAAATTCACTCATGTCCAAACCTTCTACAGAAGTTCCATAAACTGTATTTTTGAAGGACAGTTTATCAGGATCCGAGTACAAATCTGCCATGCTCATCTTTGGGTCTGCTGGTGTGTGCCTAGATGTGGCTCCAATTGACAACCAAATGTGATATATAACATGAATGAGTACGAAGAACTCAGAGAGCATCAGAAAGTTTCACATCACACTACATTTCTTTTTTGCAGTAATATGCGGCTCATTCTTTCAGGTACATTGAAAGTCCTAATAACTGTGGTGGTATCTCTAACAAACGCGAAAAAATAAAAACAGCCGGATTTATAATCACTTGTTTACATACCGCTTCATCATGTGACCATATCATCAGCCTTAAAAAATACATTCAGGATATTTTTCTTCCAACGGCAAGAGAGAGAGAGAGAGAGAGAGATTTGACTCAGGAGTTGCTGGTGGTGATGAATGTTCATGCTTCTCTACACCACGCTGTTTGAATAATTATAACGTTTTCATAGTTTGATATCTTTCTTGGATCTAACATATACCTAAAGTACAAACAAGTAAAGAAACAAACTCTACAACTTGGACGAAGAAAAAAAAACACAGAGATGGACATAATCCAAGGTTTTATTCAAACTCCAAAAAAACAACCGTCAGTAGAGGACGCTATTCCCACGCTATGCGATCGTGTTGAAAACTCGACTCTCGTTAGTGACAGAAGATCTGCCGTGCTTGGGTTGAAGTCTTTCAGCAGACAGTACAGAGAGACTGTCATAGCGTCTGGTTTGAAACCCTTGATTAATACGTTGGAGAGAGACTACGAAGATTTGGAAACAGGGAGAGCCATATTGGAAACACTTTTGATTTTGTTTATCAGGGGCGAAGGGGAAGAAGACAAGACTCGTGGGTGGATATCTCAAAACTCTAGATTGAAAAATGGGAAGTATCCATCTCCACTAGTGATGCAACAAGAAGAGGAGCCTATTGATCAGTTTTCGTTGTGGATTGCAGATGCATTGAACCAAAACGTGAATTTCATCAGAATTGTTTTTGAACTAATGGCTTTGGGCAATATCCATTTGAAAGTGTACACCATTCAAATTCTTGAAGCTCTGGTGGCCACAAGACCGTCAAGAACAAGAGAATCAATAATCAATTTCCCAACCGCCATATCGCAGTTAGTCTCCTTGTTGGATGATGTGAATGACGCCATAAGGGATGAAGCCATATTGCTTCTTATGGCTATAGTTAACGGGAACACACATATCCAGTCCTTGGTGGCCTTTGATAACATTTTTGAAAGACTGTTCAACATCATTTTGGAAGAAGGAGGGTTGAGAGGGAGTTTGGTGGTCAACGATTGCTTATCGCTTATCAACAACATCATCAAATACAACAGCTCAAACCAAACGTTATTCTTAGAGTCTGGGAACATCTCCCAGGTTGCAAAATTGTTAAGCGAAGTTCTAGATCAAAACGAAGATTTTTACTGGAACTCACAAAGAATTTTGAATTTGAAAACTTTGCTTTGTATAATCAATATGTTAGTCGAACCTGGAAACAAGACCACTCAAAAGCACCAGGAGTTTCTATTTGATAGCAATCTGCTGATGATTATTCTAAGAATTTCATTTTACGATAAAACACCGAAAGAAGTGAGACCACTAGCTTTGTTGTCCTCGTCTTTGATTATCAAGGGAAACTCCAAAATACAAGAGCAGTTTGGTCAAATTGACGTGCCAATGATGGATCCCTCAATGCCAACAAACTTGAATAATCAAAACCATCCCCCAGTGTCCGTGGTGAAGCTGTTGTTGCATTGGGCATTGAACATCAATTCTGTCCATTTTTTTGACATCAGAGTTAGTGCTGTTGAATTTTTGAAAGCCTACTTCTATCAAAACAGAGACATTCAATTGAAATTTGTCCAGTCTCAAATCTCTGAGTACAAAAGCGTCAGTGATGATGAAGAGGGCACTCTGAAAAATTCCAATATTTTTAGCTCAATTTTGGAGTACAATCCAGACATGACGTTGAACCCTTACAAATTATTTTTCAGTGTGGATTTATTGATGCACCTATTTGCGAGCCAAGAAGACTCGAAAGAATTGAAACACTTGGTCAAGACTTTAAACAGTGAAGTAGATGAGTTCAATTCTCTAGAAATTGCATCTGAATTGTGTTTAACGTACTTGTCAACAAAGGATATGAGAATTTCATTTTCTTATTTGTCATTATTGGTTGTTTGGTTGTATGAAGATTTCGAAGCTGTGGATGCTTTCCTCAAATCCAAATCCAACATCAAGCAGTTAATCAATTTCTGCAGCTCCATTCATGAAGACAACTTAGATATCAAGTGTTTAGCCATAGTTTTGTTAGGTGTGGCGTATGAGTTCTCTACTCAAAAGTCCCCGATTAACAGACCTGAATATTTTGAAATGCTGCATAGATTTATTAGTGTTGACAGTTACAAATCAAAGGTTAGACAGTTTTTAGAAAGTGGTGTGTTTAAAAAATCACTGGAATCAGACATATATGATCCAAAGTTTGACAACACCGGTCTACCGGAAATCTACTTTTCTTCGATTTTTACAAAGTTATTGAAGGAAAACGGTTATCAAATCGAGTCTGCGTTGACTCATGATCCAAGTATTGATCCGCAAGAAAAACTATCGTTCGAAACTTTTGAAGTAGTTCAAGCTCAATTAAGTGAGCTTCAAAACAGTTATAATCAACTGGAAAACACGTCCACCGATCAGCTAGCAGAGTTGACTGAAAAGGTGCAAAAGATTACATCTGACTATGAAGCCTTAAATCTGAAATTTGCCGACACTCATTCAAAGAACGAGACAATTGAGGAAGAGTTGGCCAAGCTATGATTAACCTTATCTTCTAAGGAAACTGAACTGCAAGATGTACAAAAGATAAAAGGAGATCTTATGGAGACAAAGTCCAAGCACGAATCCAAATTGGAATCATTGGAACAAGCTCTGGCTGCAAAAGTTGCCGAATTTGATTTGCTCTCTCAAACTTTGGAGACATCACGTCAACAAAAAGACAAATCAGACGCTGGTATTAATAAAATGAATAAAGAATTGATGAAGTTGATGAATGAAAAATCAAAAATGGAAAATGAAGTCAAGTTATTGAAAACCCAATCAGAGACAGCTAAGAAAGCTGTTGAAAAAGAAAAAGCAGCTCTAAACAACACTATCAAAGAGAAAGATGCTGAAATTGAAACGTTGAACAAAACCATTGTTGATTTGAGATCCAAGTTGTCCGTTTTTGAAACAGAAAAGGCTGATTTGAAGAAGGAATTGCAAGACATTAAACCTAGACTTGCTAGTCACGATGCTCTGATTCCAAAATTAACTCAAAGTTTAAAAGAGTTATCCAGCAAATACAAACTACTTGAAACATCAAACAAGAGCTTGAAAGATGACACTGAAAAGTCTGCTGAAAGCTTAAAAATTGAGTTGGAAAGTATTAAAGAATCTTTGGAGGAAGTCACGCACGAGAGAGACTCCTTAAAGACAGAAAATGATGACTTGTTGTCCAGTTTTGACTCTTTCGAACAGGAACTTGAAATTACAAAAGAAAAACTTGAGCTTAAGATGGCAGAGTTTGTGAAATTGAAAACAGAGTATGATTCAAAGATACTGGAGTTGGAACAGGTTGTAAAAGACTTGGAAAAACAAGTGAACGAAAAGACGGTTTTTGAAAAAGATCTTTCTAATGAAAAGACAGCTCTAAGTGCCCAAATATCATCCTTAGAAGCTCAAACTACAGAAACAAATCAGAAACTGAAAGATTACGAGACCCAAGTTGACGAGTTGAATAGCAAAGTTTCTGAACTAACGGCAACTAACAATAAGCTAGAAACTAACATCAAAGAGTTAAACACCGCACTTGACTCTTTCAAGAGTCGTGTTGTTGAGTATGAAAAGATGGAAAAGGATATGAATGATAAAGTGGCAACACACATAGACGAATTGAAAGGTTCGATTAAAGAAAAAGACGATCTGTCCAATAAGTTTGCTGACGTGAAAAAACAATTAAAAGAATCAACTGAATCTCTGGACCAGCTTTCAAAAACAAGTGAAAGTGAACTTGCAGACTTGAAAAGCAAAGTTCAAAGTCTCGAAGACAAAAATCAAGGACTAGAAACTGAGTTAAAGGACGCAAAATCCAAGCTACTGGAGTCGCAAGCACAGTTTGAGTCTCTACAAGAAAAGGTTGAAAAAGAAACAGCCGAACTCGGTGCCAAAACATCGACTTTGACTGAAGAATTATCTCTAGTCACCATTGCAAGGGAAAGCTTGGACAAGAAAGTCAAATCCTTGGAGTCCCAACTAGCTGAAAACACAGCTCACAAAACAAAATTGGAAACACAGCTATCCAATTCTGAAGCCACGCGCAGTAGTTTGGAAACCAAAAACGGCGAATTAGTTGCTTCTCTCGATTTGATCAAGCAAGAGTGTGCTCAGCTCAAAAAAGACCTCTCTGGTTTGCAGACGTCAAAAGATGTGTTGGAAAAAGACATAAATGACAAAGAGACGACCCTGGAAAGCAAGACGTCTGCCCACTTAGAACTTGAATCAAAACTTGATGAACTACACAACTCCCTGTCTGACCACAAGAAGCAGCTGGCACAGTCCTCTTTGGACTTGAGCAATCAATCCAAAAGCCATGAAGACAAAACGGCGGTCTTGAAGAAGGCTCTTTTGGAAAGCGAGAAAGGGAAGGCTGATGCTGACAAAGCTCTCGACCAATTGAGAGCTGAACTAGAAAAGAAGACCAGAGATAAGGAAACATCAGACTCTGACATCACTAATTTAAAGAAAAACGTTTCTCTGCTTTCTGCGTCAGTTTCTGAATTGGAAAACGTCAACATCGAATCCGAAATTCAAATGAGCTGTATGACAAAAGAAATTCAAGAGTTGACATCATGCAAGAAAAGCGCTGAAGAAGCGTTAGAATCGGAAAAAAAACAGTGGGAAAAAAAACTGGACAGGGAAACGCAGTTGATAGAAAAAATCTCTGTGTTAGAGAAGGAAAAAAGTGAAATTGAGTTGAAACTGAAATCTGAAACTGAAAATGCTGCTAGATTTAAAGAGAGAGTTGTTGAAGTGGAAAAGAAAAGTCAAGAGGACATTCTTGATTTGAAAGAACAACTCAAAGCTGTGAAAGAACAATTAAAGGGTAAAACCAAAGAATTTGAAAAGGAAAGAAAAATGTTGACCGAAGGATCTAACACTGCCACTCTGGAATACGTGGAAAAAATTAGCACTCTAGAAAACCAACTTTCAAAGGAAGAGAAGGAACATGCAGTGACTCTTGCAGCTTTGGAGACTGAAAAGTCCAAGGTCGAAGAAGAATTGGAGCAAGTAGCCAAGTCGCTGAAAACCAAAGAACAGGAACTAAACTTCAAAGCTCAAGAAATACAAACGACAGAAACTGTTTTGAAGGAGAAGGACTGTTTAATGACTATCCGTGAACTTGAATTGAAAAAGATTTTTGAAAAGAAACATGGTATAATCAAGGAACTAACCGAGTTAAAGATCGACTTGAAGACCAAACTATCTGCATTGGAAGAAAAAGATTTAGAAATCAAGAGCTTGAAAACCGATCTTGCAAAGGAAAATAGCTCTGAGTCTTCCAAAGTGGTCTCTCTTGAATCCCAAGTGGAAGTTTTGAAAAAAGAGCTTCAAACAGCTAAGGAATCACAAGGAAAGTCCTCTAGTGCAGGATCCGACAAAGACGAAATCAAGAAATTGAAGGAAGAATTGGCAAAGGCAAAGAAGGAGCATTCCGACAAAAGCGAAGTGGACGAGCTGATGTTGTTAGTGAACGAAATGGATGAATCCAACAAGAAATACAAGCAAAAGTTGAAGGCTCTGGGTCAAGAATTATCCTCCGACGAAGAAGACGAAGGTGATGACGAAGAATAGGTTTTTTGATCACTGTTTCTCTTTTTGTGTATAGTTACAAATGTGTATAAAGACAACAACTCTACATAATAAACTACTACGAAGTGACAAAAAAGTTTGAATTGTTGGCTCTTTGTGGATCGTTCATTCTTCTGATTTGCACGTTCTTGTGGTCTTCCATATTGGCGATTTTGCTGATATCTTGCGGAGTGATGATGATTGTTTGCATTCTCAGATTCGTCGACAACTTGAACATGATCAATCTGGTACCAATGGTTCTGTTGACTTGATCCATGAAAACATCAAATTCGTCCAAAGCAATGATTCTCGATTTCATTGGTTTCCAAGTGGCAAGTAACAGTGAGATTTGCGAGTAAGACTTTTCACCACCCGATAGAGTGTCAACGTCTCTTGCTGTGACGTCGTTTCTTGTTTGAACAAAGACTCTCAAGTTTTTCTTTTCGTTATCGAAATCTAATGACCCAGTGAAATCTCTGAATCTCAATGATCTCTTGAAATCGACATCTGCGTTCAAGCACGTTGACTTCAAGGCGATGGACAATGCGTCCAACCTTTCTTGCACCGAGGTGGCCAACAGATCCACCCCTTCTTCCAGCTCGTGCACTCTTTTTCTAGCAACGTCAAATTTCTGTTTTGTTTGTTCGTACAACTCACGACCTTCCTTGTGCGACATCCCAAGAGTCTTTTCAGATGACTTGATTCTTTTATCAATTTTCGTCAATTCGGCTTCAACTTCTTGTTTATCATTCCCTATTTCCAGCATGTTTGCAACTTCTCTCGAGCAGTGCGCTTCAGCGGCTTGCACTATTCTTTCAATACCGGACTCCATGTTGGTGAGTTCTGTATCGTACTGTTTTATTCTGTTTTCGATAGCCGTGATGTTACGCTTGTCGGCTGATATGTCGTCTTGATAGTCGGAGACCAGTCTTGCAATTTCATTCAAACCTTCCTTTTTACGATTGTATAGTTTGGAACTAGCTTCGTTGTCTTTCTTTGCGGCAACATACGACTGTTGAATAGGATCAATCTCAACGTTAATTTTAGCAATCTTTTCATGCAAATCATTGATAGTTCTCTCGTTAATGGAAATCGTCTCTTTCTGCGTTTCGATTTGCTGCAGTAGCAACTCCAAATCTCCGGCGTCCACAACTTTATTTAATTCTATCTCTATACTGGTTTTTTTCTCTTGAAGACTTCTTCTTTTGTTGAACAAACTTCTCTTTGAGTCCTTTCTGGAACTTATCTCCAGGTCTGCTGCTTTCATGTCAGTTCTATACTTTTGAGTGTGCTCATTCAATACTGCCTCTGCTTCAGTGACTTTTGATCTATAGTATGCTCCGTAATCCTGCTGTGCCACTTCTTTCATAGTGATAACAGGAGATAAATTATTAATCGTATCAACGCTGAACCCAGAACCACGGGCAGACGATCTGAACATGCTGTTTTCATCCTTGATGGAGAGCACCATTCTCAGGTTTCTGACTCCAGACTTCAAAACGTTTCTAGCCTCGTTTCTGTCCTCGATTAGTGCCGTGTTGTGTATCGAATTCAAATCGACAAACGTACACTCGATTTCCTTGATGTCAAATGTTAGAGCATCTGCGATTGTTGGGTAGTTCATGTTCGGGCTATCCACAGTGTAGTCAAAAGATTTCATTTTTCTATTGATGATTTGGGTTTCAATCCCAAACTGTCTCAAAACGGTCTTCAAAGTTTTCTCATCAGCAATGTTGGACACGAAAAACGACCTTAGTGATTTATTCAAAACGTTCTGTACAGGTTTGGACCAAGCGTTGGCAAATTCTTCCTTGATCGAAACGTGAAGGCCCAGAGGACCTATCGGTGCCTCTTTGAATTGTCTTTGACTGACCATCTGAGCAATGGTGTTCAACGCCTGCTTCATTCTTGCATGAAAGGCACCATACACGTCGTTTTTAGCTGATGAAATCAGAGACAGTTCATGTTTATTTCCCTCAATCGATTGAGTCAGATTGTTTCTCAATGACAGGTTCTTTTCTTTCAAGGACACTTTCTCATCTTCGAACCGTGTTAATTCAGAGTCAATTTTACTGTTTTCCTTTTCCCATTCAGCAAGCTTTTCTTCTAATTTCTCAAGTTGAACTCTCTGTGCTTTTTGATTTTCGTCACTGGCTCTTTCATTCTGCAATTTTTTGTCGCTGTATATACGAGATGTCTTTGTCATTATCTTTTTGGAATTCTCCAAGTCCTTGTTGGCAATTCCAACGTTGTGTTCTTCAACTCTCGCTCTACTGATCAATTCGTTTAGCTCTTTATACCAGTTTGACGTGGTTAGATTCTTTTCATCCAAAGTGGATTGAATTTCAGCCAATTCTGTTTGTACTTGATCAGCTTTTTCATTTATTTTCACGATCAGATCGTTTTTTTCATCAATATCCTTTTCACACTCGCTGATTTTCTCTTTGTATTTACTTGTTCTTGTCAGTAGTTGTGTTTTAACATTTTCGTTAGCCTCCACGTTCAACCAGATCAATTTACCTTGCAAGTTTCTCTTTTTCTCTAGCAGATCAACGTTAGATCTCATACTTTGATACAAACTTTTAGCTGCATTGTGGTCTTTCAACAAGTTTCTGACATGCTCCTGGTGTAGTTGCAACGTGTTTCTTATACTGTCTATCTTTTTGATGATCAGTTGATGATTTTCTGCAGTTTCTTCAATCAGAGTACCTTTCATGAAATGGGAATACTTATCGCCAGGCGTACTTGCAGTCAAGAAAGATCTGGCAGCGTCCTGAGACAAAAAACACATTGGATTTGTCACAGGAATACTGAAAAAATCTACAATCGTGTCCAGCGTCTTCTTTTTGGTAGACACAACTTTGGTATTATCGGATTTGATCTTGTACTGTGTGAACCCATCAACTTTCATGACCCTCTCAACGATGATTTCTTTGCCGTATTTTTCAGGCTCAAATGCATTCGTCCCCTCGTTGTTTAGAATCACTTGGATCTTACTCTGGTTGCAACCAGTTCTAATCAAGTCCTTTAGAGAGCTACCTCTATTTGTAGTATTGGCTTTGGCCCCAAGACATATAGTGATTGCTGTTAAAATGGCAGATTTCCCGGAACCATTATTACCCACAATAAAATTCAAACCGGGTCCTAATTCCATATGGAAATTCTCATGACACATGAAGTTTTGAAGAACAACTTTTTTAATAAAACCGGCCTCGGCTCCCAATGCAGTTATGTCTGCTTCGCCCCTTTCGTTTGCGTTCAGTGTGTCGTATTGAGACATACCACGACCAGCTGTGAGAGCCCTCTTTTTGCGAGGCGAAGGCGTGGACAGTTCGTCGCTCTCAATGGTAGTGTTGTTCCGTACTGCTGACGAAATGTTGTTTAGAGTCTGAAGATCATGATCTATCTGACTATCCTCATCTACAGGCGTCCCTTCTTCTCTTTGTCTTTTACCCATTGCGTGTTCGATGCTGTGCCGTAGGAGTATGTCTTTGCTGACAATGAATTATCGCATTTGCTCTTGTTAAGTCCACAATCTAAGAGACATTGAAACTGTCCATGGCGTCGTTAGAATCAGAATAACACATCACATACGCGTCAGCAACACTCACTTGAAATCACCAAAAAAAAAACCCTCGCCCACAGGTTTAACAAAGAGTACCCGCACATACCCAAAAAATGAAAGCAACAAAAAAGTAAAAAGAAAATGAACTCCTCATAGGGGGCTCGAACCCCTGACATTTCGATTCCTTGGTTTAACGTAAAAGTCGAACGCTCTACCAACTGAGCTAACAAGGACGAGTTCATGTTTTGGTATAACTACTGCTTTTACTGACTTGAAAGTGTTGAGTGGTACATCATCTGTCAAACCAGCAGCACCTAAATGCGACAAGACAATGTAGAAAAAGGCTAAATAGTTACAATTGAAACGTTAAAGAGATCATAATTACATATAGGTATCAACAATTAAACGGCGATTAATACCGGAATTGGCTCCCTGAAAGAGGGAAATATACTCTATTTTATTTTATATTATATTATATTATATTTTTATTTTCGTTTTTATTTTTTTCCTGAAGGTCAACTTACATAATAATGGATTCTTTTTCAACGTTGCTACCAATGGATTTGTGAGGTAAAACTTTACCACCGTTGACGTAGATTTCATCTTGGATTTCGACATCGTCACCCAAAACGGTGCATCCGTCTAATCTGGCCCATTTACCAACGGTACAGTTCCAACCAACAATGGTGTTTTTCACCAAAGCGTGATCCTTGATAACAGAGTTGGCAAGAACAACAGATCTAGCAATTCTAGCACCATCACCAATGACAACGTTTGGACCGATGGTGACATCTGGACCAATTTTGGCAGAAGGAGAGATCTTTGCACTTGGGTCAACTAAAACGTTACCGATAATGCACTCTTCTTTGGCTAATTTTTCTGGTAATCTTTTGGACAAACTGTTCAAGAATAGAACGGTACCGGCCAAGAAATCTTTTGGTTGACCGACATCCATCCAGTAACCTTCCAAGTCAAAAGAGTATAGAGATTTTTGTTCAACCAAGATTGGGAAAGTTTCCTTTTCAATAGAAGTTGGTCTCATTTCAATCAAATCAATGACTTCTGGATTCAAGATATATAAACCGGCATTGATTCTGTTACCAACAAATTCAACTGGCTTTTCAACAAATCTATCAATCAAATTTGGAGTAGCAATGTCATGAACAATAACACCGTATTTACTTGGTTCATCGACTTTGGTAGCAACAATTGTACCTTTACCACCGTGAGCTTGGTGGAAATCAGCCAATTCCTTGAATGGATAGTCACAAATGACATCAGAGTTCAAAACAAAGAATGGAGAAGCATCCTTTTTCAAAACCTTTTCAGCCAATTTCAATGGACCAGCAGTACCTAATGGTTCAGTTTCAACAGAAAAGGTGATAGAAACACCGTATTCAGCTTCGTATTTTTGTAAAGTTTCAACCATGACTTCTGGTCTGTAGTTGACAGCCAAGACAATGTCAGTGACACCAGCAGCAGCTAAAGCTTCGATTTGATGCAAAATCATTGGTCTGTTACCGAATTCAACCAATGGTTTTGGAGTTGTCAAGGTTAATGGTCTCAATCTGGTACCGTAACCACCTACTAAAATTAAACCTTTCATTTTGTTGTTGTTGTTGTTGTTATTTGTGTTTGAGTGACTGTTGAAATATCTTACAATTCGTGGTCAAAGTTTTGAGCTTTTTCTCTATACAAGTAATAAACATGGAGCTGTAACAATAACAACATTGAGTCCAGTCTATAATGTAAACACAACAATTAAATGTAAATATTATCAATTTTCAAAACAACGTTGCTCGAAGTGGAACATCTATATATATACAAACAATTCGACTCGACTCGACTCGACTCGTTATATATTTATACATTTTTAAAAATAGTAGTTACAGCAACAAAGATACAATATGTGTTAACAGACAGACACACCCGCAGCACGATCAAAACACGTATGTGAATTTCTCCAATGTATGAATATAGTCTAGTCCTCACACTTACCACGCGGTACTGATGATTAAAATTGATATATTTATTACATCTAGTAATGGTATGTATATCTTGTCTCATAGTATGAACAAAAAAAAAACCCAACTGGAAAGGAAAAAAAAAAAAAAGACGAAGTTTAGATGAACAAAAAATATAAATAAATAAATAAATGAATAAAAAAATTTTCAGTTCAAGGATTTTTGACATTTTTATTCGAATTAATCTAACTAGCTCGTATGAAACACTATATAGAAGTGGGAATGTGTTCACTGGACTAGTCGGTGTGTGATTAGATTGTATGGTCATTTAACACGGGATTAAGTACCTATGCTTGTTATAACCATATTTCCTTCTCTTTGCCTCTCCTCCTTTGATACCTTGTACCTTGTTTTGACAGTAATTGTCGAATATTTATTAATTACGTGTCCTGTTTTGTTTTTTTTTCGTTATTATTGTTGTTGTTGTTGTTGTTATTCTTTTTTTCGCATTTATACCTCTAAAAGCGTTATATTTTTTGTTTACACTGAGAATGTCACAGTTATGTATTACTCTCCTCGTGTTCAATTAATAATAACAATAATAATATTAATTTAAAATAAATGCGTATACAGGTATATGATGCATATCGTGTCACGGCTTGTTTATAAGAGGTGATTGTCTTTCTAACAAAGTGGGTCGATGCTTCTGAAAAATTGGGTAAGACCATACCAATATCGAGGTATTTGCTCGAGTCCATTTTCTACGGTCCTGTTTTTTTTTTTTTGGCCTGAGAGTTGACTGAGTAAAGATCTAGATCTTTTCTTCTACAATAAAATGCATACAAGCACGTGATCGGCGCTTTACGTCTTCCAAACACGATAGGTAAAACACCATGGCGATGCTGTAGTCTGTACTCTGGATTAGGTAAGCGTTTACGTATAAACCATGTGTACCAATCACATTTGGTGCCTAACTTGTCCCACCAAGCGTCTTCAAAATGCCATCCAAACACGTATCCACTTCGCCTATCTTGATGTTGGTTCCCTTGGAAATCATCTTTCTGTATTTGAAGAATTTGTCTTTTTGAGGATTGTTGTCGTATAGTTTTATGATCTTATTGTTTCTGTTTTTCCTCTTGAGTTGTTGAAGCGATAGTAGTACGGCATTGTTTAGTCTTTCTTTGATTGTTTCTTTACCGCTTGGCACTACGTGATTTCTTTCTCTTGTTGTAGAATCGAACGATTTCTGCTTCGAATGAAATTCAACTGATGCATACTTTTCCAAGTTTTTTTCCAACGTGATTTTCTTTGATTGGAAGATTTCTTGAGTTTTCACACACATTTTAGTCATTCTCGAAAGTTTCGTATCGATACCGGCTGGTTTCAACAAATCTTTGTCATCTTGTGTGCCGTCCTCGTTGCATTGAATAGTGCAGTTGCCATTCTCACCCTCATCGTCGCCTTCTTTATAAACACCGTCCTCTCTATCCTCCTCTTGCTATTTGGAATTGAGCAACTCTATTTTTCTCTCCATACTGCTAACAATTTTTTCTAATTCGTTATTTTTTTGCAGTCTCTCTTTAAAGTCTTTATGGTACACTTGAGATAGTTTGTTTAGTTCACTATTCACATCTGGAATCACTTTATCAAAAATGTGTTGTATAGTTTTACAACTAGGCGGTTTTCTCCTTTCATTCATGCTACTATTTTTGGTGTCATTCACTGTAGTTGTCGTTGTTGATGATGAAGCCATTTGACTGTCATTGTCATTGTTGTCGTCTTCAGGAGTTTTCTGGAAAAAATCAGTGTCTTGATTGGAACTATGAGAGTTTTCTATCAGAGGTGACTCGGAGGTTGGTGGTGGTGCTAATATTCCACTGCTGAACAGTGGCAGCGTGTTTTTGAAATTTTTAACATCGACATCACAACCTTTGCTCAACAACATCTTATAGAAAACTTCGTCGTGATTGAAACTGGCTATATGCAATGGCGTGTCACCATTTTTGTAGTCTTGTTGATTGATCAACAACTTCAGCTTGTTCTTATTAGCGTCATTGGTATTCAAAAACTGCAACAAGTTCTCCAAATAAAAAAGCGCACTTGGAGAATCACTCTTCCTCTTGACAATGTAATGGAAAATGTTTTCACCATTGTTGTTTCTAGACGTCAAAAGCTCATTCCCAAGCATTTGTAAAAAAGACATGAAACAATCCTTTTCTCCCTCAGTGCTATTGGTGTAGAAATTGTGAAACATCACAGCTTTCAGTAATCCATTTTCACCAGCCTGGTTCGCCAAATATATGTTCACGTCACAGTTGTTGAACAAATTCTTCACCACCTCCATGTTCCCCATAGCACATGCCCAGTGGAAAACCGTATTCCCCTCGTTGTCTATTGGCATATTGATGATATCGTACGTGATGTTCTTGTTAGGCTTCTTCAAAAAATCAGGCATGGGAGTAGAGTATATAAGATGGCTGGCAATATCATTTAGATAGACGTTGTTCAGTTGGAAAGCGTTTTCGTTGTAATTGGACGCTTCTGGTTTTTCACCATTGCTTTTGAAAAACCCATGCCTCTGAGCTTCTTCATCAAATGAGTTGTTTCTTGGGAACGAAACCAATTTCCCCGGTGTGAGTGGCTCGATGTAGCTTGGGATTCCCCCGTCTAGATCCATAAGCCCGTAGCCCTTCATACTGCGAGCATGGATGTTTAGTGAGCCTCTGTTATTGTTGTTGTTGTTGCCGCTATAATTCATGAGCTTTGTGGACGTTAGTGAGGGTCTCATAGCAGAATTGGACTGTGTAGACTCCAACAACGACATCATGTTGAACGAGCTCATCCTAGAATTAGGCCGGCTGATCATCCCACTGCCCATTTGTGTGGCCAGTGGTATGCTTGTGTTCGGTACAGAAAACGATCCGGTTTGATTCGTTGAAGGTATCAAAGGCAGATGCTGCTGCTGCTGCTGCTTAGACGTGTACGTTCCGTTGTTTTTGGACATCAACGGTGGTAATTGCACCTGCTGGGGCCTTAGCAAACTCTGAGGGTTCAAATCTCCGGTATGTTGCGATGCATCAAAATCAGATTTTGATCTCTGTATAGTCACAGGTTTTTTCAAATTTTCATTTTTGCGCAACGGTGGTCTTCCCCGTCTCTTTCCTGTGCTCGTCATCGAGGCACTCGTGGTGGCCAAAACAGGTCCGGATATCATGCTGCTTGTTAATGCACTCGGCGGTGCTGTTATGGTAGCATTCGGTGAGGATGCCATGGAGAAACTGTTGAAGTTGCTGAGAATGCTGTTGTTGTTGGTTGCTTTCATCATGGGTAGAAGCGACGAACTGTCGACTCTGGATGCTATTTGTGAGCTGCCGGTCGCTAAGCCCGTATCCATACTTGTAAGTGATTCTGTAGAGGGCGTTGCTGAGTTGCTATTGTTATTCAATTTCGTAGAGGAGATACTGAAATTACTGATTGGTTTAGTTGTTGTTGTTGTTGTTGTTGTTCTTGTTCCTGTTCCTGCCGATGCTGCTTTCTTTTTCTTGTTCAATGCGTTTTTAGTAGAGTGATGATGTTTCGGTGCAGGAGGTGGTCCCTCTGTTCCTGGTATCTGCACGTAGTCAAACAACGGTCTTAGTTCGTCAAACACGTTATATTTGGTAGCCAAGTCCATTGCCAAATTCAAGGGCACCCACGTCCCCTGGTATTTCCCAAAGCCACCTTGGATTTTCTCGTGTTCGTTGGTGATCACGTCCTTCTCTAGGATACGTGTTCTTCTTGCTTTGGCAAAATTTGCAGCTTTCAAAATATGCGTTGCATTGACCCAGTTATCATTTTTCCTCTTCATGATACTCCCTGTCGGATGTACTAGTTCAAAAACGTCCACACTACTGTATCTGGCCGAGTATATTTGATCAGACATGTGTGACTGTGGTTGTATTGATATGAGATGGTCAATGGTTTTCTTCGTGTTTAGGTTATTATTTTTTTTGAAATAGCTCCAATATCATCACCATCATCACTATTTATCAAATGCAAAACACGTTAAAATTCTGAGTTTTTCCTGTTTTTTCTGTATTTACCTATTTGTGTGCTTTTATTTTTGTTTTTTTTTTTTCGTTTTTGCTTTTGTTTTTGTTTTTTTTCGTTTTTTCTTCTCACGTCTCGTTCCTCTCCAAACATAAACAGCGCCAATTCTTAGAAATTACTGCAAGAGTATTTTTGTTTTAATTAAACATCTAGAAGTTTATACGTATTTAGTTTATTGAGTTATACTAGGTACTTATTCTTCAGACAAAGAATATCATCTGAAGTGAATTTCAACTGTTTGATGAAGAAGTCGTCAACGGAACCAAAGTGTTCATGGAACAACTTGATGAAGCTTTTCATTGCGATGAATTCAGATGATAGCAAGTTTTGGTTCATCTCTAAGGGACTTATCGTCTCACCTCCAAGGGGACAAGATTGACTAATCAAGTCGTTGTATTCGGTCTCGCCTAGTGCGGTGTGGTAGAAATCGTGATCTCTACTCATGATATGCTTCACAAACTCATCTGTGTGTTGAGTGTTTTTTATATCTAGCCCCTTTTTGGTCAATGTGTAATCCAAACAAATGGTATAGTCATCCACACCCAAGACTTTCAAAAGAAGCATACCCAGCAATCCAGTTCTATCCTTCCCCACGGCACAGTGGAAAACAACCGAATGGGTGAATTCATTCAGGTCGTTGTCTATCAAGTATTGGAAGAATTTTTGCACAGCAGTGATAGAGTTGGAAAGAGTGATCAAGTAACAGTTGGGGAAAAAGAATGGGCCCAGGACTAGACTCTTGAAACTTTTCAACATCTCTTCGGGATCCAAATCTTTTTTGAACGAGATGTTCTCTACAGTGGCAAATCCCTGGGATTTCTCTTCAACAGTGCCCCATTTCTCACATTCGTGATCTGATCTCAGATCAAAGACACTCTTAACGTGTAGATTTTTATCAATCATTTGTAATCCATATTCACTAATGGCATATAAATTGGCACTTCTGTAGAATATTCCAGGCTTGACCATCTTGGTATTGTCTTTATTATAATAACCACCACAATCTCTAAAATTCAATATATTTGATATTTCATATGGTAATGGGAATCTTGATCTTTTCAATACACCTTTCTTATTACCATATGCAATCAATTCATTTTTTTTATAAAATTTATCAATTTGTGAATCAGATGATAAGAAATTTGTTATCACATCAATCAACCTCTCATTATAATTGACAAAACCTTTCTTTGTCAACGGTAAATCTTCATCTCTTTTATTTTTAATTTCTTTCCCCAAAGTAACACATACTACACCTAAGAAATCATGATTTGCATAATCAATCATTTTCCATGAATATCTATTTGTATGGAAAATATCATTATATTTAGAAACTGCACTCAACGGCATTATATTTTCCTTGGAACCATATATTGACATAATAAAACATCTTGAATCTATCTCACCAAATGTATTACAATCAATATCAATAGCACTCTTTGATTCTTTCAAAGGTATATATATTTCTTGTACCATACCATATCTCATTGCTGTACAACGATAACCTTGATCTTTGTACCAATTTGGATAGTTATCAATAATGAATTCTTGTAATCCAATAGAATCAAATCTTCCTGCACAATTGATCAAATTAGGAACATACATACCTTGAGGACCATAACAGTTCAATTGGAATTCAAACATGGATATAACACCTCTTGAGTGTGCCATTATAGTATCGAGATTGCTTCCCAAAATATCGTTGAAATATTTAGAACAAGTTTCTATATCTTGTACATCTTGTTGAATAGTTCTACCCCAATCGTTTGGAGAAAAACAATCTTCTGAATCACCAAGACCTCTAAAATCTATTCTCAATACAGTATATCCCATTTTTTGTAGACATTGAGATAGTTTGGGAAACCATAAATTGTTTTTATTCCCCGTGTTACCGTGCAACAACAAAACACTTTTCTTTAAATCTTGACACGAATCAGGTCTAGCAAGAATACCTGCAACACCTTGTTTCTTATACATTTTATCATTTTTCTGTTTAAGAAATATCAATTTCTCATCAACACCAGGCGTAGTACCATCATTCTTTATATCAACATTTGTCTTGATTTGAGAAACAATAATTTGTTCATTTTCAGCAATTGTTTCATAATCATTATCGGTTAAATTTTCAATACCGTTTGTTGTCTTTAGCACTATCTTGCCATCTTCTGGAATAACTCCATCAACATGAGGTTTCGTCATTACTATGGTTGATTCTCTGCTGTATGGAACAATCTTTTTTCTATAAGAACAAACTATATACATATGTAAATATTGAATCAACTAAACAATTAAAAAAGAAGTGAATACAATATGCTGTTTAATTGTAACAGTCTCAATGATAGTAAATCTCAACCCCTTGGTCACGTTTTAATTGTTTAGTTGATTTATTATTTATTTATTTATTTATGTATACATAAGCCTACGAAATGATCACTATTTACGAGTGCCAAAATAGAGTAACTAACGGATATTAGAATTGGTATCTCCGATGAATCGTTTTTTTTTTCTTCCAATAAAAAAGTTTTACCCCGATCAGATAGCACTTTATATTAGTGATATAATATAAACCAGTTTACCCTACCTCTTGATAATATATGGATATTGGATATACATATATATCATTAAGCCAATAAGTAAACAATTCTATGTTTATTTTATTTTTATTTTTTTTCGCCTTCCTTATACAAAAAGAAAACAGAAGAAACAGAAACAGAAGAAGAAGAAGAAAAAAACAACTCATTTTATCAATGAATTAATGCTCTACGCATATATCTAGGCTAAACCTATACACACGGAGAAATATAGAAAGAGTCTCTTGTACAAGAGATGATGATGACCTTGATGGATAATATCAACTAAATAGAAGTTTATAGGAAGATGTTGAATTTTTATATCATTATTTATTTTTTTTTCTCTCTTTGTCAATCATATTTGGTTCGGTTATTATAAGGTACTGTGTAACAAAAGATAAATAATATATTCAACAAATTCTTCTGTCTACTACTACCACCTTCATTCCCTCATTCACTCACCCTATTTATCTAATTTTGTAATAGTTATTACTAATTTGTTGTTCACATGCACATACATAGTATTTATTGTACTTTGAGAGACGAATTTCCTAAACTGTTTATATCGAATATAGTGATTTCTTGAAGTTGTAGGGAACAATTGACAATGTGTGAGAGAGTGTTCATTATAAACTTGGTTTGTTTTTTTTTATTTAAGTTACCCATTTCCCGAACAGATGGTTCATTGTGTATAACCATATATATATATATATATATATACTTTGAATGTTCGGTATCTTACTCTCATACACTTCTTCATCAAAAAAAAATGAAATCGAAGAAGACCAAAAAAACCAACAAATAATGCCTGAAAGTTGTAGCAAACAAGGACCAAGTGGTAGAGTCGAGAACTTAACCTCTGAACAAGAATTGGTTTTGAAAAAAATATGGGCTAACTACCTATTACACTGGGGTTATAAAATCGATGCAAAACATATTTTAGAACCATACACCAATGATGAAAGCGCTAACAACAGTGATGACAGTAATAACGGTGGTGGTGGTGGTGGTGTTTTAAAAGTACTTGGGTTTGGTAAGAAAAAGTCGAATAATAATAACACCAACACCAACGTTTCATCAAGATCCTCTGAATCTGTTGAAGCAGTTTATCCACATTCTTATATCAATGAATCTTTGAAAAAACTGGATCCAAGAGAATTGAAAGAAGGTTTTTGGAAATTCTTAAGATCAGATTATCCAGATAATTTGATATTGAGATTTATAAGAGCAAGAAAATGGGATATGGATAAGAGTCTGGGGATGATGGGTGCTTCGATTCATTGGAGATTGAAAGAAGACCATC
Source organism: Hanseniaspora gamundiae (assembly GCA_003020785.1). NCBI lineage: Eukaryota > Fungi > Ascomycota > Saccharomycetes > Saccharomycodales > Saccharomycodaceae > Hanseniaspora > Hanseniaspora gamundiae. The sequence goes on from PTXO01000012.1 coordinate 117,864, forward strand.
CTGATCAATTGATCATGCAAGGAGAAAAAAATGCATTGTATCAATCTGTTAAAGAAAACAAAAATGGATTATGGGAAAATATCAGATTGCGTAAAGCGGTTATGAGAGGTCGCGATATATTGGGGAGACCAGTTGTTATTGTAAGACCTAGATTACACCATTCTTCTCAACAAAACGAAAAAGAGATGGAAGAATATGCTTTGATCATTATTGAAGAGACGAGATTGTATCTTGCTGAACCTAATGTGGATCAAGCAACAATTCTTTTCGATATGTCTGGATTTGGGACCTCCAATATGGACTACGCTCCTGTTAAATTCTTGATCAAATGTTTTGAAGCTCATTATCCTGAATGTTTGGGTAGATTGATTATTCATAAAGCACCATGGCTCTTTTCACCAATTTGGAATATTGTTAAAAATTGGTTAGATCCAGTTGTTGCCAGTAAAGTTGTTTTCACAAAAAATTTAAAAGATTTAGAAAAATTCATCAATGTCGATAACATTCCTATTCATTTAGGTGGTAATGACGATTACGATTTTGAAAACATGGTCGTTGACGATTTGGATGAATGGGAATCGCACGATAAATGTTTGAAAGATACTGAAACAAGAGATAAAATCATGGTGGAAAGAAATGAAATCATTTCCAAATTCATCGACGTTACTGCAAAATGGGTTGAAGCTAAAGATTCACAAGAAAATGAAAAATACATGAATGAAAAAATCGAATTGTCGAGAAAATTAAGTGCAAACTATATCAAGTTGGATCCATATATTAGATCGAGATCTCAATACGATATCGAGGGGACATTGGTCTTGAGTTGAGTTGAGTTTGTATATTTTACGTATGTATATCTGTATATGTTATAAATTGATGTGGTAAAAAAAACACACACACACACACACAACAAAAACGTCGACACATGTGCGTCACTCTGATTTCAGAAAACAAGCGCTCATCTCATTCACTTCCCTTATTCCTCGTGTTTACTGTTTTTTTCCTCTATAGATGTTTGTATTTGTAAAACCTCCAAGATCTTATCATAGAAATACTGGTCCAGCGGTTAAAAAGGCAAATGCAAAAGACACAGGCGAAATGGAGGCAGTAGATCAAATTATCGATGAGCTGTATGAAGTGGCAGCTACGTCAAATGAAATAATCAATTTCACACCAGATTACTATAAGAATCTAGACGTATTGATGTCTATACTGACGAAATTAATCAAAATTGATAAAATCACCAAACCTTCAAACATCGTTAAAATATTCAAAATCATTTGCTACATTGAAACTTTCTCAATTCAAACCAAGAAGTTCTTCCTAGAAAACATCTTGATTCCGAAAAATCCAGAGATTATACAAAGTTGCATCGTAACGCTATTCAAAATCTTTCTCAAAGTGTTGTTGTTCAATCCTAATGATATGTTTGTGAATGGTGCTGACAGTGATGACGATATGGAAATTGACCATGTTGTTGGTGATTATTATGACGATGAAGAAGAAGAAGAAGAAGACAATGATGATGATGCTTTTGAAGATACAAGATACGCGTTGAGTAATCACCTAAAAGATAAGAAGTTGCACTCAAAGAATTTACAAAACGAAGTGCTAGCTTGGTTCATTAATACTTTCCCCCTGTGGAAAGACTGCACACTGAAAGAAGAGAATAAGGAATTTTTCACCGATTTGTATTCAAAGTTTTTTTACATGATCAACGACCAACATTTGAGAGTTAACATAATATCACTGCTAGTTCTCCTTACAACGAGAACAGACTGCAAGCCCTTTAGACTCAAGATCTTGAACCATCACTACACCAAGACTAAAGATCACAAGTTTATGGTTCTCTACAAACTTTATGTGATCTTGCTACCAAAAGATATACCGGGAAACATTGTAGCTGTAACCTGTAATAAGAGAATCGGAAATGTGTGTCTCAAAAAGACAAATGAAATTCTAAAGTTTTTAAGCTCAAACTATTCAATATTGAACGACTCGCAGGTATGTCAGAAATATGACATTTGTATAAATCACGGAAATCTTTCGTTGTTAATAGAGCAGAATCATTCCAAAAGTAATACCAAAAGTACCCGCTCAAAACAATACGACAATCAACAGATAATCTCACAAATTCACATACAGAAAGCAGCAACACTCACCGACTTTATCAATTACTACCCCAAACTCGATATTCAATTGAAAGATGTTTTTCAACAGAAAGATGTAAGTGATCTTTCACTACTGTACCTAGCATTGAATCCTTCAGATGAAATGAGAAATGAGCTTCTTGAAATCTTAGATACACAGATAATATCTGGCGAAAAGGACAACTGGAGACTTCATCTCTCAATTCATTTATTGGAAACTTTTTTTCATCCATTTCACTTGCAAACACTCGGAGTTCCACTTGAACCAATTGAAAATTTTCTGATTCCGTATGAGACTCCTATGAGAAACTTGAGTTCTCTATTGGAGATCCCAACGATGGATATTGAATCAATATACATCTGCATAACAACAATTACCAAAACACTACTGCGCAATCCAGCTCAACTGTCTGAATCCTTGCACTTTATTGATTTCTTCAAGAAGAAACTCTCCACTATCCTGCACAATTGTCCAAATATTCAGTACAACAGGTTTCTTTCCTTGTCTTTTGTGAACATTTTCCAACTGATTTTGAAATTCGATGAAGAAGAGATCACAAATGAGATATGTGCACTGCTATTTGATGAGCCTGAGGTTTTTTTCACGTTGATTGTCAAGTTAAACGATCCACTGGTCCTAAACTACATCTGCAAAATCATCGTTAAATACAAGCAACACGTAGAGGAAAGCTCCAGTGATGAAGACGCTGTGGACAACTTGAATGAGATTGTGGTGAGTTTAACAAACTATCTCTGGATAAATACAAACAACATGTATGAGATGGGTGTCTTTATGATCAAGGGCCCGTTCATCTCAAAAGTCATTCAAAATTTGTACATCTACAACCCGTATCAAATCAAAATGAAAAATTTCTCTACCATCTCTGGAGTATCAACGTTGCAACACTGCTTCCACCTGAAATTCATGGAACTCTTAAACAACTATGGTCTTTCCGAATTCCCGTTTCCCTTGACTGATTCAGGTTATTTGAAATTTACTATAATACTACAACAAGACAACACTTCCTCATTGTTACTCAATGATTTCCCTGATTTTGATTCAGTTAAAATATACATACTGCAACATTATCCCTATGCAGGTATCAAAGAATTTCTATTTACAAATTTGAAAAGTTTGGCCATATATGCACAAGATTGACGTAGGGTTTTACTATGCTACATTTGTCTTTTAAAGTACAAAACTAATGACTTTTCCCTTTTTAATTATTTTTTTGTATTCACTGCTATCCGGAGATAGATACTTTCCACCCTCTGGTTTTTCCAATAGCATCTTTAAAATTTCGTTGTTGTCCAGGTTTATAAAATCTTTGTCGTTTTCAAAAACAAATCTCATTTTACCATTAATCACAATGTTATACTTGACCAAGGAAGATTCTTTGACTGCTTCTGTTTCGGGCCAGAATCTAGTAAACTCGTCAAAAATCCAGTCCTGGGTCAAACAGATCTTTGAAAGTGCTTCCTCACTAACACATGGTGTCACTGGGTAGATCATGTTGACCAGTTTGATCAGTGTTTTTAATGATATCTCAGTGCTTATTTTACCATTCTTAAAGGACTCCTCAATTAAATTAGTCAGCTTCATGTAGTCTGAAATGACTGTGTTCAACGACAGAGTTTTGTTGAAACTCACGGTTATCGAGTTGATAAGTTTTTGTGCATAATTGTGAAATTTGACTTCCTCGTCAGTATTCAAAATATGACTCGTTCTCCCATCAAAAGATGATTTTCCATTTGCATTTACTGGTACCTTTTCCAAACCTGAGCACAGTTTTAATATTTTCTGCAACCATCTCTCTACACCCACAATTTTACTTTCGTCCCAATTCAGAACGTCAGCGATAGGAGCTTGAAATAGGATATGGGCTCTGGTGGCATCAGCACCGTGTTTGTTGATACATTCTTGTGGGTCTGCACCGTTGTATTTCGATTTCGACATTTTCTCATAAACAATTTCCGGTTGCTCTCCAGTCAGTTTTATCACAGGGTTCTTTGCATCCAGGGAATAATCTAACTCGTCCGGTTTCAAGAACTGTTTGTTGGAGGGATTGATGTAAGTTTTCCCATGAACCATTCCCTGAGTGACCAACTTCTTGAACGGCTCGCCGCGGTATTCGACACCTTTGGGCCAAACGCCTAGCTCAGTTAGAAACTTGGAGATAAACCTCGAATACAGCAAATGCAAAATGGCATGCTCTACCCCGCCGATGTACATGTCGACGGGCATGTGTTGGTTGGCCAGTGCTCTAGAGACGGGTGATTTGGTATTCGATGGGTCAAGAAATCTAAAGAAATACCAAGAACTGTCCATAAATGTATCCATAGTGTCGGTTTCTCTGTGAGCAGCACCACCACATTTCGGACACTTGCAGTTTTTAAATTCATCTATACTCGTCAGTGGATTACCCTTGGAAATCAAGGCATCCACTGGTGGTAACAAGACAGGCAACTCTTTGTCAGGAACGGGCACCAGACCACATGAATCACAGTGAATAATTGGAATTGGCGCACCCCAGTATCTCTGTCTGCTGATTAGCCAGTCTCGAATTTTAAACTGTGTGGAATAGTCACCCAAGTGCAGTTTTTTCAACTGGTTGGTAATTGCAAATCTAGCTTCTTTTGTCTGTAATCCAGCAAACTCTCCACATATGCTATTCAGTTTACCTTTTGCAGACGTGAACGGTGTAGGTGACTCAGAACCGTCCAATGGCTCAACAGATTTGACCACAGTTTCGTTGGAATTGTCTCCACCGTTATGTAACCAAAAGTTGAAATCCCTATCATCGTGACCAGGACACCCCATGACGGCACCGTGTCCGTAAGTACCAATCACATACGGAGCAACGAATACTGGGATCTTCTTGTTTGTGATCGGATTGATGACTTCAAAACCTTTCAACAAATAACCCTCTTTTGATTCTTGTGGGAAATCTTTAGACTCACAATTTTTGACGAAAATTGACAATTTTTCGTCTGTTAAACTGAGTGTTTTAGCCACTTCATGGTTCAAACTGATGGCCAAGTATTGCACACTATAAATAGTTTCTATTCTGGTGGTGTACGTTACGATCTCCTTGATGTGGAAAAAGTTGGTATCCCCTTTGAAATGAACCTGTGAGCCGTGAGATTCACCAATCCAGTTTTTTTGCATCAATTTAACGTGTTCTGGCCACTCTTTTAAAAACTTTAAATCCTCCTGTAAGTCGTGCGCATATTTGGTAATTCCGAGAAACCACTGGTTCAGCTGTTTTTTCTCGACAATGGCCCCAGAACGCCAAGATCTTCCCTGAGAGTCAACTTGCTCATTGGCAAGTACTGTTTTATCTACTGGATCCCAATTTATCTCAGCTTTCTTTCTGTAAGCCAAGCCGTATTTGAACATTTCAAGAAATATTTTTTGAGTGAATTTGTAATAGCTTGGATCGCATGTGGCGATCTCTCTATTCCAGTCAAAATTCACCATCATCGCTTGCATCTGCTCTTTCATTTTCTCAATGTTGGTTCTGGTCCAGTTGGCCGGACTTATCATTCTTTCGATAGCCGCATTTTCAGCAGGTAGCCCAAAGGCGTCCCAGCCCATTGGATGTATAACTTCGTATCCGTTCAGCTTATAAAATCTGTTTAGCGTATCACTGATCGCATAGACTCTTAAATGACCAATATGTAGGTTTCCGGAAGGATATGGAAACTGCGATAACACGTATTTGCTCTTTTTTGGGTCTGCACTAATCAAACCATTAACGCCGGATTTGTCTATGTTGATATCGTTACTCAAAACTTTAGCTGCCCATTTTGAAGACAAAGACGTTAAGTCGAAACCTGTTTGTGTAGACGCTAAACCTGCATTGAATCTTTTGATTACTAGATTTACTGTACCTCCTCTGTTAAACCGTTCCATCCGTCCTCTGTGCGTAGTTATGCAACTTGGAAGTATAATCTTTTGGAGTGCTCGTTGTAAGAAGATAAATTTACTGCTCCTTGTCCAGATCTCACGCTGAAGCGCCTTACAGAACAGGGACTTCAGAAACAACAGTTTCCCCGAATGAAAAAACTGAGCAGTATTTTTGATGTAGAAATACCCAAATCTTATATTTCCAATAATTACTAAGCATCGGTGGTTTAGTGGTAAAATCCAACGTTGCCATCGTTGGGCCCCGGGTTCGATTCCCGGCCGATGCATTTATTTCTTTTTTTTTTTTTTTGCAAAACAAATAGAGCAAATACCACTCTTTTTTATTGTACAGGCGTAGCTCCAGCTGACTAGTACAGTCCCTTGTTTATGTGAGCTTTTACTTTTGTTCACCGAGGCTTTAATCAAACTAGACCTCTACAGTTTTAAATTTTTTTTAAAGTTAGTATGTCCAGAACATTGCTGTGTGTGCCTCAAGTTTGGTTTGGAGGTGATGTTTTTTTTCAGTACTACGTTGGCCCGTTTGTTTACTTTTTATATAGCTGCTTTCCTATTCGCTTTGTTAACAGTTCTTGTCTTGATTACTAAAATATCTATAAAAAAAGTAAACAAATGATAAATATCAATATTTTGAAAGGAGAGATGTTGCTCTATAGACAGAATCAAACACATTAACACAAGCAAACAGCAGTATCATGTCTGTGGAAACCGTTTAGTCAGAAAGGTTGACAAACAAAAATTGTGTCTTCTCTCTCAGGATAATGAAACAACCAAAACAACCGATGATACTAAACAGCAACCCAACCTTTAGAGCCTCCTTGAATATACAAAAAAAAAGAATATAAAGTTGAGAGATACAGAAAGCTGGACACTCAATTGTCTATGTGCGTAACCAACCAACCAACCATGCTTCGACTTTTCTCATATAGTTGCCAAGCAATATATATATCACATTGCAAAAAAAAACTGCACAGGCCGGGAATCGAACCCGGGGCCCAAGTATGGGAAACTTGGATTTTACCACTAAACCACCAGTGCGTTTTTATTGTGAGTGAGAATGTCACAGTAAGTACCCTCCACATTGTTTCTATTTCATATCAAACCCGTAAAATCCGTCACTACAATGTATATAGGTTAATAGAACAAAAAACATCTTTTGTAGAGATTTTATAAGTTTCAAGTATACAAAGTATATAAATTTTCTTGTTGATAACAACGCTTTGGCAAATGAGTCACTCTAATTTCACATTAAATCAGAAAACCCAGAAACCAAGTTTTTGGTGAAACCACCTTCTTTGGCAGCAATTTCGTAATAGCCGTAAATGGTGGTTGAGGCCATCAAGATACTGGTACCGGATCCTAGGGTCCCCAACAAGTCACTACCGACACTCAAGGCACCGATACAAGCACCACCAAAGGCAGCAGCAGTTGGAATGATTTTTTTCAATGTTTTGTAAACATTGGTTTCTCTTTGACCACTAATGACCATACCTTGATCTTTAAATTGTCTAGAGATGTCTTTAGCAGAAGTCCCGGAGATTTCAGTCCAGGTGGTGGAAAACATAGCACAACAACCCAGGACAAACACAATGTAGATAAAAGTCTTGATTGGGTCAGTGACAGCTTCGGTGACTGAGAAAGGAGGTTGCAAATAGTAAGCGATACCGCTAACAGCCATTTTTTGACCGTTTGATTTGGAACCACCGATGCTTTGAACTCCCCAATCACCTAACAATCTAATGATTGGATTGGATGGGAATTTGTTGAATAGCAATTGAGAGATCAAAAAGACGTTTGAAGTCAAAGCACTTTGTAACATGATTGGAGTATTTGAAGTGTAGAACAATTTGATTGGGTAAACACCGACTTGGCCTCTAACTTTAGTAGATTTGATTGGAATTTCGTATCTGAAACCTTGCAAGTACAAAACAAATAAAAAGACAGCGACAGTGGCCAATACTTGGAACATGTTTGGTAAATTTGTTCTGTAAAAAGCTTCAACCAAGGCTCTTTTTTTATCTTTTCTAACGATTAGCAAGTGGAAAAATGCAATAACGGCACCTTCAAATTCAGTACCTCTACCTGTTTGAACAGTAGTTGGAGCAAAAGCTTTCCAGAAAATTTGTTCAGCAATGTTAGTAGCAGTGAACAAAGAAATACCACTACCCAAACCGTATCCTTTGGTTAATAATTCATCTAATAAAAAGACAATCAAAGAAGCGAAAATCAATTGGAAAATTTGTAAAGAGCAGATGGCAATACCCAAATCACTTGGTTTACCGTAGTTACCACTCAAGACAACAACAACAGCTTGACCGAAAGTCAAAACGATGGAACAAACTTTTTGAGCAACTTCGAATAGTTCTCTATCTTTTTTGTTTTCCTTGTTGATGGCTAATAGTTGTGTACCTTGTAAGAATTGGAAAATCATGGATGAGGTGATGATTGGAGAAACACCTAGTTCCATCAACGTACCTCTGTTACTGGCCAACATAGCTCTCAACCAGTATAATGGATCCGCAGATTCGGAGGATAAAATACCGTATAGTGGGATTTCACTCATGACCAAAAAGATCAATAATGTGACACCTGTCTAAATCAATTTTTGTTTGTATGGAACGGCTCTTGTTGGAGCAACAACTTCTGGTAAGTAAGGTTGGAAAGGTTTGAAAAACTCTAGGAATTGACTGGTGGCAGAACTCATTTTATGTTATTATTGTTGTTATATTTATGATTATTGTTTTTTTTTTTAAATTTTGTTTTAATGTATAATCGAATATAAATTGAGGATTAGAAACGCGAGTAAAGTCAATGATCAAATTGATGATTGTATTGGCTATATAGAAGTGTTTGTATTGTTATTGCCCCTGGATTTGTTATTGCCTATTTCTTCTATAATCCGGAGATATAACCCATACAAGTATAACTGCATTCTCTTAAATAATCAAAAACTATAAATTCCAAAATTGATGTTATTTAACAACAGTAAAAAAACAATGAAATTTATAAAACAAACACGTCGACAACAACTATATTTTCATCACAGAAAAGAGAGTGAAAAAAAAAAAAGTGAAGAAAAAAAAAGGAAAAAATCAAAATTAAGAAGAAAAAAAAATCACTTTTTTGGAATATCCATGTCGAAACAAGTACAGCATGTTATTAAGACAATGTATTATCTATAGATCCCTTTGTTTGATCTTTAAGATTTTCAAAAATATTGCATTCTCTCTATATATGTTTATAGCGTATGTAGTGTATTTTAAATTAAAGCTTGCGATTTATCATACAATGTGTCCTTTTGAAGAGGAAGTTTTCCTCCACATTCCTAGATAAATAAACATGGCAATGAACAATGCAATCACGAATGTGATAGTAGTGGTTTGGAAATTGGATCCCACACATGTGTAAGGACACGAGTCGTCCTCCACGGAACACTGGTTCTTCTGGAAGATATTGGCAAACACAATTCCGAACACGGTGGACCCCAATGCAGGAGCAATCATGCACGAACCGTAAGCTGTCCCGAAGATCTCGGCACCCCAATGCGATAAAACCACGATTGGCATTGTTGTGAAAACCCCACCATAAGTCATCCCCATCAATGGTGTAGCCCACATCAAATATTTATTTGAAGTTAGCATCATGATTTGTGAGATTATACCGATGACCAACAATGTCCAAAGTACGAAAATCTCCATATTCCTGATATTTAACTTCTTGGAACAGAAATCAATCATTATCCCAATAATCAATCTGATAACTGTTGAATTCAAAGAGAACGAAGCCAAAGTTTTCTGTGGATCGTAATGGGCATGCTTATTCTTGTGATCGTATAGTTCGGTGATCGTACCCATATTGGTGATGTACATTTCCATAGATACAATAGAGATGAACATTACCAAAAGCAGTAGATATGCACTTGGATCTTTGTAGAAACCCATCAACTTGGACGTAACAGATGTGGTAGGTTGCAGTGTTGATAAGAGAGGTTGTGTATCATTGTCATCATTACTACTGCCTCTACCACTACTGCTATTCGCGTCTTGTGGTAATAAAGCTTGTTGTTGTTGCTGTTGTTGTTCCATAGCTGTTTCCTTTTTCAATCTCGAAACAATAGAAGTGGAAACCCAATCAAATACACTAATCAACAAATAAAATAAACTGAAAAACTTGTAAACATTTTGTAGATTTAAAAAATTTTCAAATTTTTTCAAAGATACAATGTTTTTACTATCAATGACATCAATACTCTGATTGAAAAAATCAAAATGTGTCACTACGTATCCTAACCATATAGAAGATATCCCATAACTCGTTGTTGGTAATGAAATTGATAACAGTTTTGATTCGGGATAGAATTTCGAACAAGATATCAAAGCACTGAAAAACAAAGCAGATGTACCTATCCCAATCATGAAAAAACAGTACAATACCAAATTGAAATTCGACTCACTATCAGTTTTGGACAAAATATAGTAATGTGGCACATATGTTAAAAGCGAAGTCATCGAAAGAACCACAGGACCGTGGTTATCACACATCAACCCAAGCAGCGGTGGGGTCAAATATCCTCCAATGTTCACTGCACTAGAGATCAAGTTGGCCTGCATCGAAGTGTAGTGGTACTTGGTCAACCATGTCAAACTGTACAACGATATGATCATAACAGACCCGGCACTAAGGCACGATATCAAAGATATAATGTATGCCAGTAGTTTTACGTGTTCGGTCTTGTGATGTTGAAAAAATGACCTTATATGTTTTGTAGCATTGTGTTCGAGTCTCGATAATGCATACATCCTTCTTGGTTTGGTTTGGTTTGGTTTGATTTCTCTTTATCTAATATATTGCTATACATTCAAGTATTTATATATATATTAAATATTAGGCATAAGCGCAGCCTTTTTCCATTGTACGATTTTCCCGATCACCAATATCACCATCATCATCACCAGAAAAGAGCGAAAAGAAAGAGCCAATATTTTTTCGTTCCAGATTACCTCGGCAATTTTTTATTTTTATTTTTGTCTTCCTCGGGAAAAAAAAAAGATTGATAAGAATAATAATAATAATATATATAATATCACGTGGTGTATTAAGCAACAAACTATAATTATACAACAATCTATAATACTATATATAACCAGGTATTGACTATTTCTTATTGTTTTGTAGGAATTTACCAACATCGTTTAACAATACGTATTTCTTATTCTTCTTATTCTTCCTCTTATTAATAGTGGTACCCCAATCATCATCATCGTCTGCGGTATCGTCATCTCCGTTGACTATTAGTGATGGTGACGATTTGGATGATGATGATGATGATGACGATGATGAGAATGCGGAACTTTCATGCAATGCAATTTTGTTGTGTAGGAATTGGGAATGTATAATGATTTTCTTATCAACTTGTGATTGTTGTAAATAGTAATTCATTTTTTTAGACAAGAACTTCCTTATTTCGTCTCTATTGTATGGTTGGATGTTCCCATTAGAACTATCTCCTTTATTTTCATTAGATTCTTTGTGTTTATGTACGTTGCTTGTATTACTGTTTGTATTATTAGGAGTTTTCTTCTTATTACCGTTATTCTTTTGTGAAACACCGTTCCCAGTCGTCGTGATTGTTGTTGAAGTAGTAGTAGATGTATTAGGTTTCTTTAGAGTATTACCTGTGGTAGTATTAGATGTGTTATTTTTCACAGTATTAACCCAATTAGATGTAGCAGTTGCAGTAGACATTTTAATGATATATGGGGGTTTCTTATTTTTCTATTTATTTCTCTGTGTTTTGTATACTATTTATGGATTTACAAATCATATATGATTAAATAGCGAATTTCAACTATTATTATTATTATTATTCCATCTACTTGAAATTCATGATATCACTCTATTGTAACCATATTTCACTTAATTAACGAAAATGAATAAATTAATAAAATAAAAAAAAAGATATTATATATGAAAGAAAAAAAAAGTCCTATGATGAAAGGAAAATAGTAAAAGAGAGGAAAGAAAAAAAGGAACGACAGGGTAACCACATATTATTAGATTATAATAATACTAAAGACAATAGTAAATCGTGTTAATGGCATGGTTGAGATGGAGGTGGTGGTTGCACCATGAGTTGAGTTTATGTTTACCTATACAATCAAAAAAAAAACAATTAATAAGCCGTTCTCTTCTCGTGTTGTGCATATTTAGATCCAACTATGTTACTGTAACTCCAAAAGAAAGAAAACAGAGCAGAAAGGAGTTAAAAAAAATAAAGAAGAAAAAAAGGAAAAAAATTTACTCTCCGCGACGGGGAATCGAACCCCGATCTGGCATGCGACAAACGCCAATTCTAACCGTTAAACTATCACGGATTAGTAAATTTTATAACTTTAAAAGAAAACTATACGACCAGATTCGCACTTTATTACATCTGTTTAATCTCACCAACAGTAGAGTTTAAATTTCCACATTTGAACTAATCCCTAGGATAAACTATCTATTTAATACGTATCTGTATAAACGTTTAGACACTTAGAAGTGTTTATTTTCAAAACTCACAGTTACTGTCAGAGCACCATACTGTTTCCTTATTTTATACAATATTTTTATCATCTTCAAAAAATCATCCAACATGTCATCAACCAATTCGTTTGTATGTATCATTGATGTTGATGAGGTGTTGTTGTTGTTATAATGGTGTTGTTCTTCACCCGTTTTCTTATTTATTGCTAATGGATTCAAATATAGATTAGGAAATGTGAAATTGACTGGTTTGATC